>CAKNWT010197166.1:0-19424 GCA_932066315.1 Andricus coriarius
GTTGTTTTTATTAATGTTTCCGTTTCTATTATTTTGAATCCTGCTTTGCACTTGAAAAATTAGTTTATATAAAATACATAGTCATCAACCTGCAGATAATAGGAGACTGTTTTTACATTTAGAGGATAGCAAGCAAATACCGCCACTTATTCCTTTACACCAGGGATGCTTTACACCTGAAAACCCGGTTTATACCAAATACACCCCCACTGTGTAAATTACATGACATAGGGATTCTTTTATGCGATTTGTGGAAAATACGTGTTCTTTTGTGTAATTTCCCAGAAATACGAATTCTTTTGTATTTTTTATATGAAACACATGTTCTTTTGTGTGATTTCTAGGAAACGCATACTTCTATGCTTTGTTTGCCTGTTAAAAAGAAACCAGTTTTATTCACATGCGTGGCATAACGGTTATTCCCAAGCTCACAACATATGGCTCTCCCCCACCAAACAATGCGCTCCCTCACTCCTCATATATTTCGCATACATAAACCGACACATGGCCCCACATTGAATCAGTTGAATTTTTACATCTAAACGAGCTCCTATCTCGCAAGTTAACACTGATTCAGGAGAGATAGAATCCTCGTTGGTCTTTGACTTTTCAAAGTCCACGGCAACTCAATATATCGAAGTTTCGTCCGACACTCACTAATTCAACTTTTCCTAAAACACCAAACATAAAAAGGATCAAACCCAAGTCATCGCCTCATAAACGAGTACTTACTAAACCTGCTCTTAAACGCTTGATTATGATGTCTACAAACTTCACGAAGAGAAACACGCAACAAATGATTCTGCCTACTGTTTACGGACTTAATCATTCATTTTACAAGACAATTCTAATTGGACTAGAGGTTCAATCACATGGAAAATTTTAACAATTCATTAAAATTATGAACAATTCAGGCAAGTCAACGGTATCACCTTCGACTCTGTAACTTGGGTAAAACTCCAACAGCATATGGATATAAAGAATCATACTGCTCAAAACTCCAACAACACTTGGATATAATAGAATCATACTTCTGTATCGGGAATTCACCTTTATACCTGCAGACTATTGAATTGGGCAAATACACGCTCGCGTTTACGACCACTCACGGCAACAAATTGATATTTCTGAGAGACGGCAAGGAACGCAACGACGAGGCTAACAATGACACGCAGCAGGGCGACGTTGACGCGAAGAAGCGAAACGTGTATAGTCCCGGAATAATTCTTCAGAAGTCTAGTTTCGAAGGACTTAAAAATGTTATTGTGTGTGTCGATGAAATGTTCATGAGGATTCAACGATTATTGAAAAACGTAGAAATATGTAAAGATTTTTTATTTGAAACGATTGTAAATTATTTAGTCTCGGAAAATATATACACGCCGAATGAAGAATTAATCCGACAGATAATTAAGTTTAAATCTGCATACTTCAAAAGTCAGGTTCAAACAAAACTTGAAAAACAATTCGTCGAATTGTATTTTGAAATCGTTTTTATGGAACTGACAACCACCTTAATTTCATACATTGTTGGCGAGGTTAAACTTATTTTTTCTACACGTACATAATTAAATGTATTTTGTTGAAAAGTTGATAAAAACATATATGGAATTATAAATTAAAACAATGTGTATATTTACTACCTGCCATTTAGAATAATTTAGAATAATTTTAAGTTTTAATTAGTCAATTGAATGTTATACATACCTTTTAAGTAATTGTAGCTTAATTGTTATTTTAACACTCATTTTTCAACCTTAATAGAAAATAAGATTAGGATAATTAATTTGCGTTATAATTAGTTCTCACCTTTTCCAACTCGATAGTTTACAGCCTCTAATATTAGACTAACAGGGAGGGGGTGGGGTCCCTCCCCTTTTTGATGTAGAACGTTTCCATTTATGAAAAATCGCAGGGACACACAGGGAGGGGGTGGTGCCCTCTCCCCTTTTCCAACTTCGATACACTCATTTGATGGGAGGGGGTGGGGCCCCCTCCCCTTTTCTAGCTAAGAAATATTCATTCGATGGAATCATGTGTGGCCTCACCCCTTTTCCAACTCGGGATAATTCGTCCGATCAATTAGGATAACCGCCATTTTCTTGTAGACCACGCCCACCGACCAATCAGGAGATGTCACGTCCCCTCTCCTTCCCCACCCTTCCTTTTAGACCACGCCTCTCGACCAATCACAGTCCGCCCTATAGCTCAGGGTATCTACTTACGGTAAAGATATTTATGCCGGTGATACCTGTGTTTCGTTGGTGCTGTTATGTCCTGCTGAGCCTGGGTCGGGTGTTGGATTATGTGTGTTGTCAGTTCGTGTGTTCGTCATTTGCTGGAGCGTCTGTTTGTCTGTATGTTTTTGATGCATGAAAGTTAGTCTTTTTTATGACATCGTTGATAAATGTTAGAGGGTAGTTGTTGTTTATTATTATTGTTTCAATTCTTTTTAGATTTTTTTTATGAAAGTCTTCATGAGCTAAAGTGATGCTTCTTTCCACGAAGTTGTTGATCACGTTGACTTTGTATTGATGTAGGTGGTGTGAAAAATAATTGAGGCACTGACCTGAGGCTGTTGGTTTCTGATACCAATCAATTTTTAATTGATCCCCTTCTCTTATAAGTAGGACATCAAGAAAGGTTATTTTGTTATCAGATTCTTCTTCTATCGTAAATTGCAATTTGGTATTGAAATTCTTGAAAGCATTACGGATTCTTTCTATTTGTTCAGCGGGAGCAGCAATTATGATATCATCAACATAACGGAAGAAAAAGGGTAAATCAATCTGGAGAGAAGCTAGGTAGCTTGTTTCTAAATCTTCCACACAATGTCTGATAAAATTGGTGAAAGTGGTGAACCTATCGGGAAACCTTATTTTTGTTGGTATGATACGCCTTTAAAGTTGAAGGAAGAATTGCTTACGCAGGTTCTAAGTCCTTTCAGAAATTGAGTCATGGACATTTTTTTAACATTTTTTTGTATTTGGGGCCATCTATCTTTTACTCCAGCAATGGCAAGACCAATTGGAATATTGGTGAATAAAGATTTAGCGTCAAGGGGAAATAATTTATAGCCTGGTGCGATTGTAAAATTTTTTAAATTTTTGTATGAGTTCAAAACTATTTTTTACTCTTGATTCTGGTGCTTTTATACTGTTCGAGATGATTGATTTGTAATAAGATTCAGGGTTGTAAGTAGGGCTGCCTATAAACGAAAAATTATTCGAAGCTCTTTAGGGTCTTTATGAATTTTTCTTAGTCCATAACATCTAGAAGGATTAGAATTGTTTGCTTGAGAGAGGAAACCATTCATTTATTTATGTAATTTTTATCACGCCAGTATTTGATAATGTCATTGACTTTTGTCTGTGTTGCAGTAGTCGGGTCTTTGCTTAATTTTTTGTAAATAGTTGTTGTCGGATAGCATTAATGTTAAGTCAGATTCGTATTCGTCTTTGTCCATTGCCACCGAAATGTTGCCTTTGTCAGATTTGCTAATTAGGATATCCGGATTGTTCTTTAGGAACAGTTTAGGGCGTTTGAAATCTTCATGAACTTATTTTTGGAATTCAGTCATGGGATCCCTGGCGGACCGAATGAACGGAACGGATGCGCTACAGCGTATCCTGAAAGTATCCACATCGTATCCTCTCCGTACCATGGAAGAAAAACTTATTAAAAAAGGAAGATGAACATCTAACTTGTTGAAATTCGGATTCTACGTGAAATTTTGCGTTAGAAGATCACGGAGTAATTGCAATAGTTTTTCTTGCAACGATAAAAACTTTAAAAAAATATAATACCTATCGACAACGTGGGTTGAAGGCGACTTGAAGCGTCCATAACACGGCTCCACAAAAAAAAAGTTGTCTACCCCAGAAACCAGAATAGGCTTACCCTACGTTTTTGGGGTCGCTGAATCCGAATCCGGGGTCCGTTTGGCTCCATCACGTCAGATTTTGTCCCTAACCTCAAAAAACATGAAAATCGCTGTTTTCAGGTAAAATATGATTCGTACCTACGAAAATAGGTTATATCCTATGTTTTCGAGGTCGCTGAGTACGAATCCGGAGTCATTGTGGTTCTATGATGCCACGCTTCGTCCCTAACCTCAAAAAAGACGGTGAATTGGTAATTATATGTAAAATATGTATTTTTTCAATGCAAAGTGGTCATAGCCTGTGTTCTCGAGTTTGCTGATTACGCATTCGGAGTTTTTGTGGTTCTATGACGTCACACTTTGTCCCTAAACTAAAAAAAAAACAGTTCATTGGTAATTTTATGTAAAACATGTATTTTTTCAATGCAAAGTGGTCATATCCTATGTTTTCGAGGTCGCTGAGTACGAATTCGGAGACCTTGTTTTTCTATGACGTCAAATTCCGTCCCTAACCTAAAAAAAACGGTAAATTTTGGTGATCTTATGTGAAACATGTATTTTTTCAATGCAAAGTGGCCATATCCTATGTTTTCTAGGTTCCTGAGTACAAATCCTGAGTCCGTTCGGTACCACGGTCCCAGCCTTTAAACTTTGATGCGTAACTTCGGGAAAACTCTTAACCCAATGGACCAGACCCGCTACTCGTCCGATTCCTCGTCCAGCGAAAATTGAAAGCTAGTCGAAAATCAGTTGATGCCGTTGACAGAAATGTCAGCGGTCGATCGCAGGTGAGTCTTCCGTCCTGGAAGTGATAACCCTCATACCTCTCTAGGGCTAAGTATGAGGGCTTTCCGACTTTACGAGGACAAAGTCAACTCGTCGGCGGACACACTACGGTTTCATCCTCACATCCTAATGCCCCCTGCAAGGCAGAACGCTCCTACTGGCTTCTTTACTTCAACAGATAGTGATACAATTCATTCTACACATCCCCTTTCAGGGCAGTCGTCATCGTTCACAGAATCTGTCAGAGTAGCAGGATTTCGTCACTCGTACAAGCAACAAGATCATACTGAGAGAACATGAAAAAAATGCATGCATGATCTGACATCCAAACATACAATTATGCAGTGCGAGAACGTGCGAATTGCTGGTTCGTACGGATGTTATCTGGATAATGCTGTCAACAGCATCCATAATTATTATTTATAATTATTATTATTTATAATTATTACCAATAAACTGTTTTTCTTGTTAGGTTAGGGACAAAGTGTGACGTCATAGAACCACAAAAACTCCGAATTCGTAATCAGCAACCTCGAAAACATAGGCTATGACCACTTTGCATTGACAAAATACATATTTTACATGAAATTGAGAATTCACCGTCTTTTTTGAGGTTAGGGACGAAGCGTGACGTCATAGAGCCACAATGACTCCGGATTTGTACTCAGCGACCTCAAAAACATAGGATATGACCACTTTTCGTAGGTACGAATCATGTTTCACCTGAAAACAGCGATTTTTATGTTTTTGAGGTTAGGGACGAAATCTGACGTGATGGAGCCAAACGGACCCCGGATTCGGATTCAGCGACCCCAAAAACGTAGGGTAAGCCTATTCTGGTTTCTGGGGTAGACAACTTTTTTTTTTGTGGAGCTGTGTGATATTCCATTGCACACTTTTTTTATTTCGGACTACTTTCAAATTCTAGTGGGGTAATATTTAATTCAATTCAACAAACATAATTGTTTAAACAATTAATTAGTTTTAATGATATTCTCTTTGAATAATGTTAGAAAGTTACGTTTTTTTCTGAAATTTTTAACTTTTTGTCCACTTTTTACTTAGTCATATAATTATTAATGTAAGTTACAAACATAATTGTTTAAAAATTCCTTCTTGTTTATAACTATCTTCTTTTAGAGTAATAGTAGAAAGTCGCGGGTTCTTCTGAAATTTTCAGCTTTTCTTAGACTTTTTAGTTTTCAGGAACTACTTCAAGAAAAAAAGTCACATTCATATATTTTATTCCAAGTAGAAAATTTAAAGAATACTGCAAAAACATGTGTTATTTCAGCAAAACGTATTCGCAAAAAGAAAGATTGTTTGAAAAATTATTTTATCTTTTGTTTATTCATTATTTTTTTGTAAATAAAAAGCCAAAGCAAACTTAAAATTTTCAGAAAAAACGCTACTTTCTAGCAATTTTCTATTAGAAGATAGTTATAAACAATAATCCATTTTTCAAATAATTATGTTTGTTAACTGCTCTTTACACTGTTATTAAACTAAAAACAAATATCTAAGAAAATAAAATGTTGAAGTTTTGAGTTCGGTTTTGGAAAGTTCCAAACTTAATTTAAAACTGAAAAAGATTTCGAAAAAGAAAAAACTATATTTAAATTTTTGAAGATTTTGAAATAAAATTTTAAAGCTTTTTATTGAATTTTAAAGGGAATATGAATATTTATTATTTTAAATTAATTTTAAGAGAATATTTAAAAATATTACAAATTTTGTTTGAATTATTTTATTAATTTTGTTAAACAATTATTGATTTTGAAAATAATTGAGTAAGTTTAAAATATATTTAGAAGTTTTGAAAAGATTCCAAAATAATTTGAAACGTGAAAAGATTTCAAAACATTTAAAAGACAATGTAGATTTTTGAAGATGTCGAACACAAAATTTATCATCTTTTTGAGCATTTTGAAAGTTTTTAAATGAATAAAAAATTTGTATCAAAATTCCTAGAAAAACTAACAATAATTTTTTTTTGAAAAAATTAATTTTAAAAAAATATTTTAAAAGATTTCAGAACAAATTTTAATGTATCAATCAATGTTTGTAGTTTAAAATTGCTCAAAATGATATAATTTGGAAAATTTATACATTTTTTTATTCTTTCTTTAATTCATAGCATTGAAAATTATAGCGTGGATTTAAAAAAAAACTTTTAACTGTACAATGTATAAAAGTCAAAAATTTAAATTTTGCAGTTTACGGCTTTCAATTAAAAAAATTTCAATTGAAAAGTTTTTACAGCTTTCATTTTATACGAGAAAATTACTGAGGATTTGAATTGACATTTTTTAAAGCTCTAATTTGAAAAGTTAAAACTTCAAAAAATTTTCCACTTTGAGTGTTTTAATTTACGGTTTAGTTTTTATAACTTCAAAAAGAAAAAAAAATTATTTTGAAGAGTTTGAATCTTTGAATTTCAATGACGGTGATCAATTATTTCTTAATTGTTCAATTTTGATTTGAAGTCAAAAAGTGGTCCTTTTTCGACCTAGCCTAGGATAAGAAATCTTTATAATATATTGAAATCACATAATTTTAAATGGCATATATGGTGTCCAATCGATTGCTATATATTTGAAAAAAAACTTCAAACGTAAGGTTTTTTTGTTTTTAATAACGATTATTCATTCTTATCTTTGAATATTTTACCATTCCTTTAAAGTTTTAAACATATACAAGCTTTTTTGTAATAGCGATCATGTACATATCCTAATTTAAAATTATATCGTTGCAATATTCTAAATGTTTGTCATCCTAGGTCGAAAAAGAACAACTTTTTGGCTACAAAAGCTGTAAATTCCTGTAGATTCTTGTAGAAAATTAAAACTACAATAACATACAACAATGTACGAAAAATACAAAAAAAAAAAATACAAAATTTGTCTGAATAATAGAAAAAAAGTGGTACTTTCCTGTAATGTTGGTTGTAATTTATTGTATTTATTTGTAGATTCCTATAAAAATAGTTTTAGTTTCCTGTACTTTTTAATATTGTAATATTTTTAACATAGGACCTTTTATAAACATATTAAAAGAACATTCCAGATACAAATTTTTAAGAAAAAAAAAAAATTTCTATAATAAAAGATGACGTTAACAAAATATGAGTTTTAAGTGAGAAGTAAATTTTATATGAAGATACTTGAATTTTCAACATAGAAATACGATTTTTAAATAAAACAGTTGAATTTCCAACCAAACAGTTTCATTTCTCTGCAAGATTTTTTGTTAATAATTAGATTTTTTGTAATAGTTATTTATTTAAATTCATTTGACGCGTGTTCGAAGCTAAAATGCTTCATATTTGAGAGTAATAAACTCCATCGAAAATTTCTAAACTGGAAAACAAAGGGACAACAGCTTAGTTTTATTGTGGGGAATCTGGGAAATAAAATTTTCAATGTCCAGTTTAAATATCTCAGGCAGGTCAGCCTTCTACAGATATAATCCCAGTCGAGAACAAGCAAGCGAGGGAAAACTCGCTGGCGGCAATGGTGGGGGTATATTTAGCAGGTACGAAAATGCGAGTCGGGCATCGCCCGTACTATATTCTAGAACAATGTCTTCGAGGTTTTCCCCGCCTTTAAATGAGGGGTTTAAAGTTTAAAAGGCCTTACATAAATACATAAATGGCCTGGCAGGGGGTGCCTTCAATGTCTGGGTCGTGTATCGTTGCAGAACCGTTTGCAGTTTAATAATTAGGAATTTGCAGTCGTGTATGTTACATAGAAATATTTAGTACTTATAAGTGTTTTCTTCTATTTTATTTGAATAATTGTATATTTTAATGCAGTATTTTATTTTAGTTATATTTTTTAAACTATGTGATTCTAATTTCAAGGCAAGAGAGCCACCATTTATTTAAATCGTTCAATTAAAACAAATAGTGTAACAAGCTATGAATAAAAAATTGTCACATTTTTAAATGTCCAAGCATTATATAAAATCAATCTTTTGTCAGACAAGCAATGCCACTACTGATAAACATTGAAGTTCTTGAAAGTATTATTAACATTTTTTTCAAATGTATGTATGATACCTTCAATTTTGTTTTGAAGTACTATAAATCCGTAAAAATATATATGTATATCAGCTACAGATTTTATTCATCAATACAATCTGTAATTGATATACATACATCATTTTTGCTGATTTTTATTATTTAGAAAGACTAAATTTTAATTATGTCAAAGCTAAAATTTTGTCTTTCCAAAGAGTTGAATGCTATCAAAATTCTTTATAAAATAAGTCCAGGATGAAGCCAATTTGTCTATTTTTTAATAGATATTGTAAAAATAGTCTAAATTTCTAATGTTTTCTCAAATTTGATGTAATATCCGAAATCATCAACATTTTGTAATATTCTCATGTTCATTTTAAAGCTATTTTTCCAGAGTATCGCATCAGCTTATGAGAATAAATCTGAAAAATGTTCCGATCACAGTGCAAGAACTCAAAGTTGTAACGAAATAGTTGAAAGAATTTCCATATTCTTTGTCATAAGAAAAACATGTTTCTAAAAATGTGAATCATATAACCATGAAGTTTCTGAAAAATTGTCCGTCAAAATATATATTTATTTCATTTTTATTCTGATTTGCCTACAGATAAGATGTTTTCAATTGTTTCCAACTATTTTATTACACATTTAAGCTCTTATGCACTGTAATAGGAATTTTATTTTAGATTTATGCTCATAAGCTGTTGCGATACGGTGGAAAAATAGCTTTAAAATCAGCCTAAGTATTACTAAGTACTATAACAAACTGTTGATTATTTCGGATATTACATAAAGTTTAAGAAAACATTAGAATTATACACTATTTTTGCAATATCTACTTAAAAAAATGGACAAATTGGCTTTATTCTGAGTTCATTTCATACAGAATTTTAGGATCATTCAACATTTTGAAGAGAAAAAATTGTGGCTCTGTCATGATTAAAGTTAGGAGAACTTAATCAGTCATAGAAAACGAGGTGAACTAACTCTTGGCCGGTAGTGTGTTATAATTATAAGTAATAATTTATTATACGAATACCTATGTAACAATATCATATTTCGAATTAAAAAAAAAAATATATATATATATATATATAGTTTTTATTGTATAACTACTTACTAATAATTGTGAATCATAAGAATAATTATAAAATAAACATTTAATATTCGAGTTGTAAATAAATATGCAGTTAGCAATTTATGTTCATGGTAACTCTTGTAATTGTAACTCCGGTGGTAACACATTTTTAAAATTCTCTAACGTCATCAATTACCGACGCGCAACGTCTGAGAAATTCCGAAAACTGCGAAGTAATTCTCGGGTCTAGGTCTACCGGCCAAGGCGGCGCTTTTAGCAGCCCGATTTTGACGGAGTCTCTTATTCCATTACATGAGCAATCTCCCACCTCATCTCTGGTTTTTGAGTTATAAAATATTCAAGCTGGACCAATCAGGAGCGCCATATAAACAGTTGCGTGTGCGTGAGCAGGATTCCAACGCAATGTTATCGAAGCGAGCGGAGAGGTGGGGTTAGCGACGGGAGAACACTACAATATCTTTGACACTACCTTGGATTCCCGTTCACGCACACACGGCTGCTTATACAACGCTCCTGATTGGTCCAGCTTGAATATTTTATAACTCAAAAACGAAAACTTCAGCTGATTTTATAAGTCCGGACGCTTGAGTCTGGGCAAAGATATTATATACCTAGATGCGGCAAGTGGCGGCGGAGTGGGGATAGAATTATTAGTAGGGTAGGATAAATGTAGACCGCGCTGTCGGCGAAAATCGTAACCCACCCCGCTGTGCCTCTCTACCCGCTGGAGTATCAATCCCCTCTTAACAGTTGTTGTGAGTAAAATGGGCGAAAGAGGCGCTGTCGCCGAAATGATTTTAAGTAGATAATATAGTTTTCTGAAAATATTCATGATCACTAGAGCAATTAGAACTCTTACCCGGCGATCGAGGTCAGTAACAATCAATAAACAGATGAATATGTATGTATGTATGTATGTATGTGTGTATGCATATATATATATATTAGAATTCCCGTTTTATGATTTTTGTGTAATATGATACGTTTATCTTTTAATAATAAATACATAAAAGACTGAATGATTTGCATGATGATTCTAGCATGATTTACTCGGAATTGGTTAACTTTTTCTAGTCAAACTCATCTTCTCTCAATTCAGCAACTCAACATCTGGGAAGAAATTTTTTTTTGTTGGTTAAACTGAAAATTGCACTTTTTATCATTATTCGCAAGCGAGCCTGTTCCAGTTTTAGGTTCCTCTCACTTTGAGATTGTATACTTGCACATTCTGTTTCTCGAAACTGGATATTTTTTTAAAAATGACAGGTAATATTATGGGGCAGGTCTGTCTGGTCAATTAAAGTTGCTATATTATTGATAAATCTATATATTTTGAATATTTGCAATGCTCTTGTATTACAAATGATTTATATATGGCGGCTGCAGTTGGACTCCGATACCGTGTCGAAAATCGAGGGGACCTCTTTTTCTAACGTGTGCAGATAGAAAGAGAGGAGAAAGCCACTTGAGAAAAAGATGGTGGCGCCACGTCGCGGTTGCCGGGAGAAGCGCCCTGCCGGTTTCGTACAAACTGAGTCGGTAACGACGCTAGAGTTTTGTAATGTGTCTACATGTTAGAACATAAAAATAACCCCAGACATGTGGTGCCACCTTCTAATTTAGAAAACCCCAGGTTCATTCTTTGAATTTTCCGGGAGAAGCGATCTGCCGGTTTCGCACATACTGAGTCGGTAACGACGCTAGAATTTTGTAATGTGACTAGTGACTACATGTTAGAATATAAAAGTATTCCCAGATATGTGCTGCCACCTTCTAATTTAGAAAACCCCAGCAGTGGGACTCCGATACCGTGTTGAAAGTCGAAAATCGAACGGACCTCTTTTTGTAACTTGTGGAGCTGGAAAGAGAGGTTCGTTCGATTTTCGACTTCGAAACAGCATCGGAGTCCCACTGCAGGTTCAGTCTTTGAATTTTCCGGGGGAAGCGACCTGCCGGTTTCGCACGAACAGAGTCGGTAATGACGCTAGAATTTTGTAACGTGACTAGTGACTACATGTTAGAATATAAAAATATTCCCAGACATGTGCTGCCACCTTCTAATTCACAAAACGTGAGGTTCATTCTTAGAATTTTTTGCATTCTTAGAATTTCTGGAATTGTTTTCAACTTTTCTGAAATACTTTGAATTTTTTTAATTCTTCGAATTCTTTAGAATTCTGTGAATTATTTTGAATTCTTTAAATTCTTTGGAATTCTAATGAACTCTTTGATGAATGCTTTAAATTCTTTTTAACTCTTGGAATTCTTTTGAGTTGATTTTTTTTTTTAATTCTTAGAATTCAGAAAATAAGTATTACTCGAGATTAAAACTAACATCCTAAAATTAAAAATTAATTTCAATTATTTGAATACTTTTGGATTCTTTGAAGACTTTTGCATTCATCGAATTTCTGGAATTCTTAGAAGTCTTTTGAATTCTTCGAGTTCTTCTGAAATCCTTTGAATTCTTCGAATATGTTGAATTCTTTAAACTCTTTCGTGAATTCTTAGAATTCTTTTGAATTATTTTGAATGCTTTGAAATCTTCTGAATTCCGTGCATTTTTTTAAATTCTATTGAACTTTTTGATGAATGCTTTCAATTATTTTTAACTCTTCGAATTTTTTTGAATACAATTTTCTTTCAATTCTTCGAATTCAAAAATTAAGTATTACTCAAGATTAAAACTAAGGGCCTAAAATTAAAAATTAATTTCAATTCTTTGAATATTTTTGGATTGTTTGAAGAATTTTGAATTCTTTGAATACTGTTAAATTTTCAGAATTCTTTTGAATTATTTTCAATTCTTTGATATCTTTTGAATTCTGTTGAATTTCAATTTTTTTTACATTCTTCGAATTCAAAAATTAAGTATTATTTAAGTTTAAATACTTTTGTATTCTTTGAATACATTTAATTCTTCTGAATTCTTCTTAAAGCTATGATTTCTTCGGATGAAAAACTTAAGTAATTAAGTAAGCATCCGAGTAATCGTGATTTAGTACCAGTAATGGTGACGCCAATGTTCTTCTTTTCTGTACAATTTGAATTAATTGAAATTTCATTTAACACTGTAAAAAGCTAAAAATAAATGTGATCTTTTTCTTCTAAATGTTTCTTTTATCAGATTTTTTAACAATACATTAACTAAGTTACACAATTATTGGGAGCTACACCACTATTGGGACCTTCACGATTACTGGGACACTTACCTTACTTAAAATTACAATAAGAACCATACGAATGCTTATAAATTCTTTGGAATTTCTTAAATTCTTTTGAATTCCTTGAATTCTTTTGAGTTCTTCAGATTCTTTTGACTTCTTCAGATTCTTTTGACTTCTTCGAATTCTTTTGAGTTATTCGAATTCTTTTAAATTTCTAGAATTCGTTTGAATTACTTGAATTCTTCGAATACCTTTGAATTCTTTTAAATTCTTTGCATTAACAAATTTAATAAGGGGTCGTGCACATGTTACGCCACACTTTTTCCTTTGTTTGAATGAAGACGACAATAAAATTTCCTCGAAGCCAAGAGGAAAGAATGTCGTAAATAAAAGAAAAACGTGTGCCGTATTATGTGCACGACCCCTAATTGGGTAAACATCCCAGTAATCGTGATCTTAATACTAGTAATGGTGACGCCAATGTTCTTCTTTTCTGTCCACTTTTAATTAATTGAAATTTCATTTAATACTATAAAATGCTAAAAATAGCGGTTATTTTTTTCTTCTAACTGTTACTTTTATCACATTTTTTAACAATACATTAACCAAGTTACACAATGATTGGGAGCTACACCACTATTGGGACCGTCACGATTTCTGGGATACATACCTCACTTAAAATTACAATAAGAGCAATAAGAATTCTTATGAATTCTTTTGAATTTCTTGAGTACTTTTGAATTTCTGGAATTCTTTTGAGTTATTCGAATTCTTTTAAATTGCTAGAATTCGTTTCAATCACTTGAATTCTTCAAATTCCTTTGAATGCCTTAGACTTCTTTGCATTAACAAATTTAATAGCGGGTCGTGCACATGTTACGCCACACTTTTTTCCTTGGTTTAAATGAAGACGAGAATAAAATTTCCTCGAAGCCAAGAGGATACAAAGCCATAAGTAAAAGAAAAACGTGTGTCGTATTATGTGCACGACCCCTAATTGGGCAAACGTCCCAGTAATCGTGATCTTAATACCAGTAATGGTGACGCCAATTTTCTTCTTTTCTGTCCACTTTGAATTAATTGAAATTTTATTTAATACTATAAAATGCTGAAAATAGCTGTGATCTTTTTCTTCTAAATGTTTCTTTCATCAAATTCTTTAACAATACATTAACCAAGTCACATAATTATTGGGAGCTACGCCTCTATTGGGACCTTCGCGATTACTTACAATTACAATAAGAACAATACGAATTCTTATAAATTCTTTTGAATTTCTTGAATGCTTTTGAATTCCTTGAATTCTTTGGAGATCTTCAAATTCTTTTGAATTCTTCGGATTCTTTTGAGTTATTCGAATTCGTTTGAATCCTTGAATTCTTCGAATTCTTTTGAATTCCTTGAATTCTTTTGAATGCTTTCAATTCTTTGCAATTAAAAATTAAGTAAGGGGTCGAGCACATGTTACGTCACAGGTTTTTCCTTTGTTTAAATAAAGACGAGAATAAAATTGCTATAAAACCAAAAGGATACAACGACATAAACAAAAAAAAACCGTGTGACGTATTATGTGCACGACCCCTAATTGGGTAAACATCCCAGGGGTGCTATTCTCGAGACCACTCTAATATTTTAGCATGCTAAAATGGCTGATCTTAGAATGGTTTTCCAAAATCGGTATTCTCAAGAGTTTTTAGTGTACTAATTTCGATTGGCATACTAAAATTTTAGACCACTTTGCATGGAGTGGGTCTATACCACTCTAAACGAGAAATGGCATACTAAAAGCAGACGAAAAGTGATGCATAACTGAAAAAGTAACGTCAACACGAAATACTTACGACGTATTGACATGTAACAGTTGTGAATATGAAACATTAACTAACCTCATTATCAAATGCATCACAAAGCACGTAGAACTGTGGAAATTAAAAATATAAATAAACCTTCCAAGTTCATATGGCATTGCGTGATGTGCTAAATGGTAAATTTATAGAAATTTTGGATTATGCTGATCCTCTCTGTCTACCTCATATGATAGAAAGAGAGGTTTCGAAAACATTGTTTCAACTTCGATCGCAACTCGTTGTCTATCTCACATGGTAGAAGAGAAGTCCGGTCGACTTAAGACATCGGAGTCCCACCCTTGGGCAGGTCATGGCCTTTTGCGGCGTCAAGGAACGTCAACGATGAACGTAAAAAGTATAACTTACTTTTGTACTCAGCATTTCATTGGTCAGTGCCTCGCTCCTACTTGAAAATTGATATCGACATAGCCGCATTATAAATGGTACACCATTCTCATTTAGAGCGGTCAAAACCAATCTCGAGAATACCGAAATCGCTCGAAAAATTTTAGTGCACCAAACAACCGCTCTAAAATTTTAGCATGCTAAAATTATTAGAATGGTTTCGAAAATAGCACCCCAGTAATCATGATCTTAGTACCAGTAAGGGTGACGACAATTTTCTTCTTTTCTGTCCACTTTTAATTAATTGAAATTTCATTTGATACTAAAAATGCTAAAAATAAACGTGACCTTTTTCTTCTGAACGTTACTTCCATCAGATTTTTTAACAAAACATTAACCAAGTTACACAATTATTGGGACCTACACCGCTATTGGGACCGTCAAGATTACTGGGATACATACCTCACTTAAAATTACAATAAGAGCAATAAGAATTCTTATACATTCTGACAATTTCTTGAATTCCTTGGAATTCTTTTGAACTCCTTGAATTCTTTTGAAGTCCTAGGATTCTTTTGAACTCCTTGAATACTTTTGAATTTCTTGAATATTTTTGAATTTCTTTTAATTCCTTTAATTCTTTTAAATTATTCGAATTCTTTTGAATCATTTTAATTCTTTTGAATTCTTCGAATTTTTTTGAATTCCTTTGAATACTTTGAATTCTTTGCATTAAAAAAATGTAATAAGGGGTCGTGAATATATTATGTCACACGTTTTTCTTTTGTTTAAATAAATACGAGAATAAAATTGCCTCGTAGCCAAGAGGATATAAAGGCATAAGCAAAAGAAAAACGTGTGACGTATTATGTGCACGACTCCTAATTGGGTAAACATCCCAGTAATTATGATCTTAGTACCAGTAATGGTGACGCCAATTTTCTTCTTTTCTGTCTACTTTGAATTTATTGAAATTCCATTTCATACTATAAAGTGCTAAAAAGAAATGGTACTTTTCTTCGAAATGTTATTTTTATCATATTTTTTAACAATAAATGAAGCAAGTTACACGATTATTGGGACCGTCATGATTACTGGGACACTTACCTCACTTACGATTACAATAAACGACCTAAAATTTAAAATTCATTTCTTCGAATTCTGTTGAATTCTTTTAGTTCGTTTGAATTCCTAGAATTCTTATAAATTCTTTTGAATTCGTTCCTGCTACAAAAAGTATAATTATTCAAGTGTTTGAAAATGCACAATTTCAAGGATAGGGAAATGGAGGATTTGTAGAAAAAATAATATTGACGACGATTTTTACTGCAAAAATAATATTATTTTTATACATACAAGTGATTTTAAATGAAAACTAACACTAAAAGACTGAGAAATAAATAAATAAATCGACAAAAACAAAACTTTCAAACCGCAACTTTTACCCACACGCCCGTCACACTGGGTCGTTTTCGTCCCGCTAAAAAGATCATGACTACCCGAGGGCGGCCCGACTGCGCGTGCAGGTCTGAATCAGTACTAAGTTTTTTTATAAGTGGGTGCTGCACCCTGCCCTTTTTCGGTTTGCCAGCAATTTCGAAGTGAATTTTTGCTTGGCACGAAATCGACCCACGTACGACCGCGCAGGGTAAATACATCACATTCTTCATCGTGAAATAGTGAAATAGTAGAGATCACTAAGCGGAAAATGTTGTGAAATAAAAAGTTATTGTAGCTTATGTCGTTTTTCCAAATAGCAAATTTTTAATTTTTGATGCATTTTTATAACAAGAGTTTATAACAAATTTGTAGATCTTTTTTGGTTAAGCAACTTTTGTCTTTTCATTTTTTTTCGTCTGGTGCCGTTTTTCTAAAAACTTATTTTTTTTTATTTTTATTCTTATTTTTTACAATTGAAAAAAAAACTACTCACACTTTCTAAAAATTATAAATAACAAATTTGTACATTCTGTTTGGGTGAACATGTTTGCCTTTTCTTTTTCTTTCCTTGTGTCTTTTTCCAAAACATTAAATTTTTTTATTTTTAATGTTATTTTTTACGTTTAAAACAAAATCTAAGCGTCCTGTCAAACAATTGTTCATGAAAAATTTTTAGCTGTTTTTTGGATGAGTAACTCAAAAAGTAACGTTTTTCTCCTCTTGATATTTTTTCATATCGCGCTTTATTCGGCTTAAAATGTTAGTTTTCGTTCGATTCTTTGGATTTTGAAAATGCTATAACTCTGATAATTTTATTGTTACCGAAAAATGTCATTAGGATAAATTGTTTGTCTTGTTGAGTAATACATAGCATTTTCAAATATTGAAAAAGAGTGGTCTCAAACATTTTCAAAATGTGCTCAGTTTTTGAATGTTTATCCAAAATGGCTGGCTAACGAACTCGTTCTTTCTTTTTAGTTCTTCAAAAAGTGTACCAAAGCACAATCTAATCAGACCAATGTTTGGAAAGTTATCGTGCCTACACGATACTGCATACCACAGACAGCCAGACAGATAGGCAGACGGACAGACAGACAGACATCTTCATAAAAATAATTGTTTCTGACTCAGTGGGCCTCAAAACGTCGACATTTGATTGAATCCGCGAAAGTCATTTTTCACATAAAAGCAATACCTTCTCATTGAGATGAGAATGTTAAAAAAAAAACGTTATAAATGAATATTAATTTCAAATGGGAAACACTAAAAATGAAACAATTTTACGTACCAATAATTGTGATAATAACACTTTTTTATACTCAAACCCTTTAAAATTTCAATTATTTTAAGTAAATTTAAATCGTTAAAAAAATTATTAATTTTTAAATTGCTGATTGTATTTTCCAAAATTCAACTAATAAAATTTAAATTGTAAAATTAAAACCTATGAAAGGGAAAAATAAAATATTTAGCGTTCAACATGAAAATTCAGAAATCGAAACTTGTAACCATGTAAAATTACCGAAATTATTTAATTACTGATGTATCAATTTCAGAAAGTTTAATTTTTATTTTGTTTTATTGAAAAATAAATTTGTAATTTTTTAATTTTAAATCTTCCTTTAGAATTATTATACATTCTTGAAATCTTCTAATAAAATATTTTGCTATTTTAAATTATTTATTTGGTTAAATATTTAAACAAAAATCGGACAAGTTTCAGATATAACATTAAAAATAAAAAAATAAAAATACAATACAAGATTGCTGTAATATGATTCCAATTTTTGACATTTTGAATATTTGACTTTGAAACTAAAATATTGTCAAATTTACAAAACTTAATCTTTACATTAATTTAAGAAAAAACTTTAGTTGCAAGGACTTAAAGATTAAACTTTTAGAATTGCGCATTAAAAACCATAATTTTAGATTAACATTATAGAAATTTGAAATACGATAAATATATAATTGATAAGTATCATATAATGTAGTATCAAGTGACATTCAAAAAGACTGGATAGATTTTTTTACTAAAAAATGTGATTTCTCTCTCAAAAAAAAAAAATAATAATAATAATTTTTACTCAAAACTTACAAAACGCGCGAATTATGAAATACGGGATATCTCTTGGTATAATATGTTGCTCCTGGTTCTCCTGGGTGAATGGCCACTCTGATTGCGCGCAATAAATATCGATCTGAACCTTTTTTACAAAAAAGTTCAATCTTTCTTTTATTATATGGACAATTTACTTTTAGGAGCGACATTTACGAGGTTATGCCATAAAAAAGAAAACATTTTTTTTAGGCTAGTGTTATACTTACGCTAACGTGAACTAAAATCCCAAAACGGATGTACCTGAAGTTCCGAACGTTCAAATGAACGAAATATTGTTCCCCATTTCTATTTTACCCATAAATAATGTTCCAAAAGCAATTTAAAATATGCACTATAATTCTGTTTCAATAATAAATTATTTCCAATATAAATAAACAAACATTTTAGCACTTTTTCTGGTTAACAAAGTCATCAGTAACAAATTTCGTTCATTTGAACGTTCAGAACTGCAAGCAAATCCAAAACTAAACCTACGTGAAGTTTCATATTTAAATTCTTCAATATTGTACAATTTAAAATAGTTTATACACTGTTAGAAATGTTCGGAAAATTCCGACACATTTAAGATACTAAAGTAATTGGAATTTACGAAATTATGTTGCTGAAAACGAAATTCAGTAACTTTTATAGTAAATTTACTAAATTTTCATTAAGCTTCAGAAACGGTGTCTGAAAATTACAAATAGTTTATCAAAATTCCTAAACGGTAACAAA
>CAKNWT010197167.1:0-10351 GCA_932066315.1 Andricus coriarius
ACATCCCAAGAACGTCCTTGGGACGTTCCTAGGACATCCAATGTCAGTCAAAAAACGTATCTAAGACGTCTAATGCCCTAAAGATGTCTTAAAGAAATCTGAAAGTCATTGGACGTTCTCGGGACATCTTTCGTACTGACATTAAACGTCTTAAGAGCATCCCTAGGATGTCCAAAAGACATGTTCCAAAAGAAGTCTCAGGGATGTCCTGAAGACGTCTCTAGGACATCCTTAATTTTCTTTCCCACTGGACAGTGGTACATTCTAAGGATGTCTTTAGGATGTCCCACTGGACCTCTTCCAATTCACAGAAAGTTCGAAAATAAAAATTCCCTTTACCAATTCAGAAACAAACTTCAAATGGATTAAAATATTAATCAAAATGTTTAAAATAAAAAAATTCTTTCTCCAATTTAGAAAAAAGAAATAAAAACCATAATTTTCTCCCTTCGGACTCAATATAAGTGTTAAAAGTAAAGAAATTTCATCTTTCAATCCAGAAAAAACATTAAAAAGAAAAATTGAACTGATGAAACTCGAAAGAATTTCTATTCAAACTCATGAAACATTAGATAATTTTATATGATGATAAATCGGTGACATCAAAAGTGATTGGATAGGTTTCTCTACCGAAAACTTTAAAAATTATAGTATTAGCAGAGGCATAAACACCATTATAGATGGTAGTTTAAGAAATAATTCCCCATAAATTAAAGGGCTCCTAATTTTTCATTTTATGTTATATAAAGTTTCATAAATTTATACAGGCAAAAGGTTTTAATTTTACATAAATTAATTACAGAAAAGTTCTGATATTTTGATATTGTAATTAAGTATTTAATACTTAAATTGGGAAATTGCAGAGTTTAAAAAAAAATTTATTTTCTTAATTTAAATGATCTGTAAAAATGTTTGTCAAGTGGGAAAGGGTGATAATTTAGTTTTGTTTTAAAAGGCCATCGTGAAATATTAGTATTGAGAATCTTACTAACAATAAGAAATTTCTCGTTTGCGTAGCGCGCAAGTTTATAGTTCCTGTTATTTAAGATAATTTTTTAATCATAAAACAGCCATATACTATCTTTATTTTACATTTCTTACTTTACAAATGGTTTTGAAGTATCAAAAAATCTCTACCAAACATCTTTTTCGTCGATTTCCAAGTGTAATTTATGTTATCATAACTTTAAAATAGAGCATAAACAAAAAAAAAGGATTTTTCCTCTTTCTGAGAATAAGAGAAATAACCAATATTCTATCCTATTATTAAAAATTAGTTTATATCGCTTCAAAATTGTTGTAAAGAACTATATATGAAACAATTTGTTATTGTGGATTTTCACAGTGTTTATGTTTTTGATATTAGGAAAAATATAAAGTACAAATAAGGAGACGGAAATTTTGTTCAGGTCGAAAATTAATTTCTTGGTCTCACGCGAAATTTTATACTAAATAAAATAATCAACACAGTTTGCCAGTTTTTCAGTCGTCAATTTAGATTGTTAGCTACAGTCACCATTATTCTGTTTAATTAGCGTGTACTTTTATCCTATTTTCAGAGCTCACCATGAAAATTTTTGGTGTCAGTAACTAATGATTAAGTGGTGTAATGTAACAATTTAAAATAAATTAACGTTCATGAATGAATTCACTTTTTTCTCATTGGTATAATTACCTATATAATTACTAAATGCCATATATCAGAAGGTCGGTAATTACCATTATAGCACTTTTTGATTAGTATGGCAAACTGTAAGTGCAAATACCGGCCTGTCATTTTTTTTCTGTTGTATTTTTTCTGTCATCATTTTCCTCTCATTTTTACTGTCGTAAGGGCGATTGCAGCTTTGCAGTGAGCATGAACAGTGACCACCGGCGCTGCTACAATTTTCACTTCCTGATACATTCTTACAAGTCAGTTTGTGTTTAGTCAAAAGTTTTGTATAAAATCGCATCACAATTTGATCATTGGATGCATGTATACGAGGCACTAGTTTTTTATCTTTTCCGTCGATAGCAGTCCTCGTCCTCGATGTATTATTAAACAGCAATGAATTTTTTAGATGGTTTGGTGCTTCTTTTTGTTATTGTTTAATAATCGTGCCTGCTCTTGTCGTTGTTTGGCGAGCCATCATTTGATTCTCATGGTATTATTGAGAGCACAGGCGTAATTCTCCTCCATTTTGATTCCATGATGAAAACAGTATTCTCGTTTGTCTGGTAGTTGTTTTGATGTAGGGCATGTCAGTTCTTTCAGCTTAATAATTTGCCTACTCATTATTTTTCGTAGTAGTTTCGCTTTTTCACACCCACGTGTGTAGATTGTTTCTGCAGATTTAGCTACATCTCGGACAGGTAGACAGTTTGAAAAAGGGATGAGGTGGTGCTGCGATCCAGTGAGCGATTAGGTTGTGATGCAGTGTAACGATAGCTACTTCTTTTGGTAGAAAATTGTCATCAAGATCCCGAAAGCCTTGAATTTCGATTACATAGTCAAAGATATTGCAGATTTCACAACGAGGACGAGGACTACGACGACAAACTATATGAGTAGAAGGATGTAAGATGTTGCAAGTGTTCTTTACCAGTACTGGGTTACAACTGAAGACTGCCGGCTTATATAGGTTGTAGATATACCAGCTTTCCCCTTCTACACGGAAAATCCGTTGGTAGGTGTGTTTGATGGTGTACATTTTTGTCATGTTCCGACGTGTCTAAACCAGTTCAGACATGCGTCTTTTGTATAAATGGGACCGTTGGAAGGTTTGGATGGGGGGTGTGTAGTGTCATGTATTGACATGCTGAAACCGGTTTAGAGATGCGTTTTTTGTCACAAAGCTGGATTCCATACATGTTTGAACTGGGCTTGATGTGTGTTGAATCCTTTGTAGTGTTAAATCAATTGCTATTGAGCATGGACATGACCTTGATATTTACCGGATATGACAGGCAACGCCCGCGGCAGCCAAAGCCTAAAATCCCTGAGGGATAGAAATTTGAAATTTACATAAGATAGCATGTGTACATTGTTTTGAAATATAATAAATGCATAAATGATTGCTTCAAAAACGTATATAATATTTTTCAAAACGAAGCTAAATAATAGAGGAAACTTTCCTGCAAAAAGATTTTGTGAAAAATTTATCTTTTCATTCTAGCTAAACCCGTTCTAGTTTCGTTGTTGGTCATGAACATAATCTTAAAAATTACCGGTCGAATGTGAAGAAGCGGATTGATGATGAATATTTTAATTAAAACAGGATTTCAACCTATAAGCCATTCAATCGATGTTCACCCTTAAACACTGAATAAGGGAAAAATTTTAGCAGTCATTCATGTGGTGAGGGTGCAGGAGTTGAAAGTGAATGGAATAAATAAAATTCAGTGCAGTGTCGCTTCTGCAATAATCAAGAAACCTAAGAAAAAAGTTTTTTACTATAACATATATAATTAATAAAAAAAGCTTCGCTTAAAACTCAAGACAACTAATAAAATATTCAATATCATTTAAATTAAAATAAAATATAGTCCATAAATATTCTGGGATATTAAAACTTTCAAACCTCAAAATCTGACAACTGGCATTACTTTTACAAGAATAATAGATCGTATGAATGTGCGAACATATATAATATTAATTATCCAGTTAACACAATAATTTGTCCAGGTACATTTTTCTAAAAACAAAGAATATTGAAGTACAATATGTGATATTTGTAATCCGATAGATCTACTGTCATAGACAGATAAATTCAAAACTGTACTGCGATCAAACCGTTTAATAAACTCGAGCAAAAGTTTTTTTTCCCTAAATCGACATTTTATCAGTTTCCCTACAGACGCTCTCGTTATCTGACAGTTAAACTCTTATTTACAGTATACATTTATTTATTTTGAATTGCAAGTAAACAAGCAGAATTCATCACTCAGAAATTGCCACTTTCGGACAGCAGATGGCGCCAGGCTGTTTCCGCGGCCGTAATCAGTCTGCAATGCTGATAAATCTGGTGTAAGATAAAATGCAAAAAGGCAGAATCCGGGTGCATCATCATCACAATCTATATTATTTCTTTCATTGAGGAAATAAATATCACACCCCGTGAATAGTGAGGGGTAAGCCTCAACTTAGAGATTATTTTTGGTAAAATCTGGTTGGAGAGGTTTCTATGGGATCTGCATGCCGTCCACGTATAGTGAAAAGTGACTTATTTTATAATTTTGAAAATGAAACAAGTTTTTCATGGCGTTTCCATTGTATACAGCATTGTCGACAAATCCAATGATTGTTAGCGCTTTTACTTCTACTCTAGTAATGGGATATTTGGCTGTCCCTTGAGGTAGTGCTTTTGCGTGAGCAAGTAAAATAACAGGACTAATATTTGCTCGACGAACTAAAAGAGTGGCTTGTTCAATATGTATGGATGCCTGACCTGTAGGATCCATGAGGCAGAAGGCATATTTAGAACGTACAAGACGTAGACGAAGCTCTACACCGTTCAACATAAATGTATCCTGATTAAAAACATCACAGTGTATATGAGCAATCAAGTCAATTTTTTTGAGCACCTACCAGGCGTATAAGCTTAAATTCGCTGTTTTTTTTAGGCAAAAGAAAGTCGTTTTTTTTGCAGAAAATAAAATAAACTTTATTCAAAGTATTTTCCCTCGCTTGCTATACATTTTCACCATCTCTCGGGCAATTTGTGTATACCACGCCAAAAAAAGTCTTTATCTTTCGATGCAAACCACTCGTCAAGCCATTTTCCGACGTCTTCGTACGAATCCAAGTGTTGTTCAGCGAGCGCGTGACCCATCGACGAAAACAGGTGGTAATCAGAAGGGGCCAGATCTGGTGAATAAGCGGGATGAGGTAGCACCTCCCAGTTGAGTGTTTTCAAGTAATTTTGGACCATTTTTGACGTGTGCGATGGGGCGTTGTCATGAAGAAAAATCAGCTTCTCATGTCTTTCTTCATAATCCGGCCTTTCTTCACGCAAAGCACGGCGCAATTTGATTAGTTGTTGGTGGTAGCGGTGAGCATCGACAGTTTCACCAGGTTTTAATAGCTCATAGTAGACGACACTCTGCTGATCCCACCAAACGCACAGCATCGTCTTGCGTCCAAAGCGATTAGGTCTTGAGAAAGAAGTTAATGGTTGTCCGGGATCGACCCACGATTTTCTTCGTTTCGGATTCTCAAAATAAATCCACTTTTCGTCTCCAGTCACCACACGATGCAGAAACGACTTTCTTTTGTGTCTAGCAAGCAAGATTTCACATGTGTTTTGGCGTCGCTCCATCTGCCTATCGTTCAATTCATGGGGTACCCATTTTCCCATTTTTTTTATCTTTCTCATGGCATGTAAACGCATGGAAATGGCCGGTTGAGTAACACCTAACTGTTCGGCAAGCATTGTTTGTATTTGTGTATCGTCCTCATCCAAAAGAGCCTGTAATTCATGGTCCTCAACTTTTTGGGCCGATTTTCACGCTTTTTGTCACTCAAGTCAAAATCACCGTCTTTGAACTGACGAAACCAGTCTCTGCAAGTTGTTTTCGATAAAGCACTGTCACCATAGGCCTTCACAAGCATTCGATGTGATTCGGCAGCCGATTTCTTCAAATTGAAGCAAAAAAGTAGAGCTTCCCGCAAATGCTCCTTTTCTGGCACAAAACTAGACATGATTACTCAAGACAAAGTTTATGTTGTTGTATAAAAAAACTGAATATGTGCACTGATTTATGTAGCCAGGTGTCGAACTCACACAAAAAAAAGCATGACGTTTCTATTGTAGCTAAATATGTTCACTACCGCCATCTCTGAGCAAACAGCGGATTTAAGCTTATACACCTGGTAAATATGCGCGACGGAGCTTAAAAACATGCTCTGTGATGATCCCTACATGTTGCGATAACCGCTAGAGCGGCACACGCGATGGGCCGCCTGGCAAAAGCAAATAAATGGACTCGTGGGACTAGACACACTAGGCTCCCGCGTGATATCAGCGCACTGCCGATTCTACAGATGATGCAAGATAAAATAACAAAACGCTTCAAATTTGCCAAAGCCTTCCGCGTCTGCATCCCAAGCAGGGATCTGTGGAAAGCAAATGGTAATCCGATCCTCCAAGGGGCAATCTGGTATAAAGATGGCTCCAGGGGTGAGGGACGGTCAGGAGCAGGAATTTATGTCAGCAAGAGAGGGAAAGGGATAGGGATCCCACTTGGACGACATGCTACTGTCTTTCAGGCGAAGATCTTGGCCGTCCTCTTCTTTGCTGAAACACTAATAGAAGACAACGCTGCTGGCAGACAGATTACGATCTGTTCAGACAGCCAAGCGACACCTACTGCAATACGGAAACCAGACATAACATCAGAAATGGTTTAGGAATGCAAAAAAGGCATTAAACCAACTTGCAGAAAGAAACAATGTGGTCCTCATATGGGTCCCTGTTCACACAGGGGTAAAGGGCAATTAAAAGGCGGCCCAGTTGGCTAAGCGCGGCGAAGTAAGTGAATACATTGGGCCAGAACCGGTACTGGAAATAGCGTCTTGCTGTGTCTGTATGATCATCAAAAGCTGGATCCGAACAAAACGCCGGGAATACTGGGAACAATTCCAGGGTTGCCGTCAGGCGAAATCCATCATGGATTATACCTATAGGATGGGCAGAGCCAGGGACTGCATGTATTATGCCAGTGTCCGGCATTAGCTAGGCTCAGACAACAGACCCTCGGGGCCCATTTTATGGGACCAGAGGAAATTACAACGCGATCAGTAGTCGAAGTACTAGGCTTCGTCAAGAGGTCTGGGATCGACTGCTGAGAGTGGATAGGTAAAGGTGTGGCACAATAGGCTTTATAGCTTGAGCGCCAGGGGAGCTCTCCATGGGCTCCCCGCCCGTTTTAAAACTAACTAACTACACTGAGAAAAATGGATTATACGAACTGGATAATAGAATTAAAGAATAATACACCGTATAGAAAAGTATATTAGCGCGTATAATCTATAATATTTTTCTAATATATGTAGATGTTAACAAATATAATCTCTAGATGTTAGATTCTTATAATCTTCAGGCATTAAAATGTAACATCTCAGATTTTAAAATATGCAGGCGTCTGTGTAGTCTCAGACGATACGTCGCATCGTGGCGCTTGTCATATGCATGTGTTTCCATTGAAAAAGTTATAATTAAGTTATAAAATGATTATTAGTGCTAAATCACATAGGATTTAGATTTAGAAAATGGGTAAGTTTATATTTCTTTTCATTACACATCATGCCACTTGTACAAGTATAGAAAATTAGCCTCCTTTACTTTCGTGTTTGTAGTCTTATGATAATAGCCACTTTCCTGCTTATTGTGTTTAAGAAAAATTGAAATGTGTTTCCAGTTCTACTTCCGAACTCGTCTATAAAAATTTAGTACAGGTTTAGAAATACGTTTGCACAAATTATTATATATATTTGAGGTTATCTAATGGACCAGGATTCTAATATGGATATTAGATTTTATAATCTTGGATTATAGATTTTATTATCTTAGATTATGAAGTTTTATAATCCAAGATCTTATCCTGTAATATCTATTACTTAATATCTATAGATTGTAGTTCTAATAATCTGGATCGCTGTCCCATAGTTAATAGTCCAAGATTATATCCGGTAATATATTTTTAATTACCAGGTATAATCCATTTTTCTCAGTGTAACTAATGCTATTTTGAGATTCAGCGTAGTATGTGGTAAATCAATGTACTCATCACCGTTGCCAGGAACGCAAAATTCTATGGGTGAATGGTCAGTGAGTGATGAAATAGGTTTGTAGTGAACCCACTGAGAAACTTCTACCGACGTTTGAGTTGGTGGTAGAGAATATAGATCAAGCTCTGATTTCAAGCATTCACACGAGTGCATACGGTTTTTACCTTCTCTATAGCACGTTTCTTTAAATTCTGTCCAGATTCTCCAAGATGTCTTTTGACGGCACTTTTAGTGGAATATTGTGTTCCAAGTCGTCAATGACATTCATGCCCGTGCGACGAAAGAGTCCACCGAGAAAACTGCCAATTCCGTGTCCTGTTTGGTAGGGAGATCCAATATAAATGTATGAATGTCCTCCTCTACCAAATTGATTCGGGTAATAATTGTCGTCTAGAGTCATTTTTCGTTTGATGAAAAATACATCGCTAATCGTCTATTCGTTTAAAATGAGGTGTCACTGTGAACGATCCAATCTCAAATGGTATCGGAAGTCAAAGATGGCCCCTTATATCTATTTGGATGGTCTGAAAGCCTGTATGTAGTGGAGATATGTAATGAGGAGCTGAAAAATATGTCACCTGTGTGGAGTTAAATGTATATTTTTTTGAATCAACACGGAAAAAAAAATTTCATTAAATTTTATAGAACTAGTCCTATAGTGGAGGATACGACGGGTAGTTTAATAAAAGATAAAATCTTCTTGGTTTTACATTGCATTGAACTATTCTACGAAATGTGTTACAAAATGCTATGAAATGTAAAGAATGAGGCGACGTAATCTCTATTAGAAGGCAGGATGCGAAAAACGTAGAATAGTTCTAGAAAATCTAAAAACAGTTCTATAAAATGATGACCGATTTTTCGCCTAAAAAAATTAATCTTTATTATTATTATTATCATCATGCTTTAATATTTGTTCACATGTTTAATTTCATAATTATTTACTATTATGCAAACAGCCACTAAATTAATAATCGAACGCTAATAAAATTCTTATTCGCTGTGGGTTCGAACCCCCTACCTACGCATTCGCAACTCCTAACAAAACCTCGCAGCTAACTTAACTCGGAGTATTAAACAAAAAATCTAAAATATAAGCTACAGCTATGCAGGGTCGCGTGACAAATTTTGGTGACCCGTTTCTTAACCATTTTTTTGCTTTTGAAATGTCAATCCTCACTTTAAAATATTTATAATTTTGGAAATTTTAAATCTCGAAAAAATTTGTAATCGCAAATTATTTCTTGGTTATAAGTTCTAGTAGATTCAAGAGTAGTATAATTCACTAATAAATTATTTCACTAACCGGCGTTATCTGTAAAACACATTGGCCAGGGGCACGAAGGAATAGTAAGGAGTGGTATCACCCTATGTGTTTGGTGAGCAGAGGTGGGACGAGCGACGTCCAAGAATTCGTTAATGTTTGCCACGACTGAAAATTTCGTGTCCGTGCCGCGCACATGCGCAGAGCTGTTTTCGCAGTCACGTGTTTTACCTACTCCCCTGTGTTATATTTTGACATCTCGATGCATACGTAGGTTATGTTCGTTTGTGTTTTTATTTTGTTGGGTGTATATCACGTTCCTGAATTAAAAACGAGAAGGAAAATGGCATCTACAATATGAAAAGGATCTAGAAAGTTTAAGTACTACAATAAAATTATTATAATGATTTATGGATTACGTAAGTAAGGAATAAAGTTAATTTCAGTGAAGAAATTTTCAAAATACAAGTTCAAAACTTTCGACGTGTGTTGACATCGTTGACATGGCAACCGCCAGTGCGCATGTGCGTGATTTCGACACGAAGTTTTCAGCCGTGGCAAGCATTAAGGAATTCTTGGACGTTGTTCGTTCCACTCCCCTCTTACAGGGATACCACTCCTTACTATTCCTTCGTGGCCAGGGGGATGCAGAAAATGTCGCTGCATGCGCACAGTAGCGACTGCGCAGCTACATTTTATAGAACTGAGGTCTATAGATATCATATTGAAGTAGTTCACAAACACTCAATACTTTGAATCGAATTTTTATGAGATTTTTTAACATTTTTTCAAGAATTTTTCTATACATTTGACTGAATTGAGGTATTTAAACCTTATAATGATGTGATTACAAACTCTCAATACCTCAATTGTGATTTCTATGAAAGTCTTCAACATTTTCCAATGAATTTCACTATATATTTTATTGAACTTTTTTAAATCGGAGTTCAATATAAAGTTTACAGAACTCTTGTAGTGTTAATCCAGATTTGCTCTACATTGAATCATGAAAGTTATACAGAATATAGAAAACTTGTTCAAGGTTCGCTCTCATCCCCGACTCTTGAAATAATTCAAGAAAGTTTAAATAACTTTTTTTTTTCCGTGAACAGACACAAATTTCAAAAGTGGCGATTTTACATCTCCAGCGATGCGTGTTTCATAAATCTCGCAATAGACAAAGAGTTTTTTAGATAATCCATTTGTGAGTCATCGTTACAAATTTTTTCCACGTTGAAGATAATATATTATCGGTAATCTAAATATTTTCACGATATCTTTACCATTCAGCTGATCATCAGTCTGTTTATCAAAGA
>CAKNWT010197172.1:0-12450 GCA_932066315.1 Andricus coriarius
TAACTAATTGTAAATCACGAATTTAAGAAAAGTAAAAAATCAAAATAGTCTGAAATGAAAATTTTTCCAAGTGATAAATTTAAAACGATGCATTTTCACACTTGAAAATTTACGAATCAAGAATGAAAATCTCAAGAAAGAACATTTCTTTAATTTATTTGTTTCATTTTTTAAAACGCTACTACAAAATTTTATTTATTTCTGGTCAAAAAATAATGTCCCGATATTTACTTTATTTAAAAAAATGTTCTTTTTGTAGGTCCACCTAGGCCTTTTCAGTCTGGCAATGAATTCTGCAATAAATGCTGAATGCAGGTTTGGAATGAAAAACACATTAGTTCTTAAGCTTTTCTTCTCAAAAAATAATTTCAGTGAGGCCTCACCAGTAGTGCCGTTCGGTCGGTTTTCGCTTGGGTCGACTTTAGCTCGGAATGCGATATATCGATTCGGGACAAAGATATTCGGGATCGGGTCGGGTTTTCGATACTCCTTCGCTAGATGGGCGTGCGCGCGCGCGCGCGTGTGTGTATGTGCGTGAGTGGCGTAGCGGCCCACAGTGGAGTCAAATGTAAAACGAGGTTCAAAATAACATTTAGAACGCAACAATGCACCCATTTTAGATTTTTTTTTTTTAAATTCAGAACTAAATTTCCTACAAAACGTTGAAAGTGGACTTTTTATTTTTTTATTTATTTAATTTTTATGTTACTGCAAACAGCGAAAAGTGACGATTCTTTGCATTTCATGTTAGCTCCTAGACAAAATTTTTCTTATACTTCAAGTCACTTCGATAAAAAAATTATAAGCTTGTAAAGCTAATTTTTATAAGCAAAATGTATTAAAAAATAATCGACATCAAGGAATATTTGATTCCAAAGTATATTTCTGATCTAAAATTGCTTGCTTTTATTGCAGAAACAAATCTTTTTTCTTCTATTCTTGTTGTAATGAAATTACCAATTATGTTTTCTGAAAAATGTTAGCATCCGTTGATATTTGTTTATTTGATAAACAAAATATATAAGCCAATGCACATTTTAGGCGTTTTTAATCAAACGAAATAAATTTTTCTTCTAATCTTGTTGCAAATACAGGGTGTTTTTTTTTAACTTGAGACATCAAAATATCTCAAGAAATACGCATCCTATGAAAAAAATATCCAAAATAAAAACTTTGTATTTTCAAAGGGGAAACGCGACTTTAAACAAATTGACCCCACCCACCCCCAGGAGGCAGGGGGGGGGGTAACTTTGTAATTTCAAACGGGAACCCCAATTTTTTTTCACAGATAAATTTTGTTTAAAGTCGCTTTTCTCCTCGAAAATAAAATTTTTTTATTACGGATATTTTTTTCATAGGATGCGTATGATTTTAAGATATTTCGATGTCCCAAGTTAAAAAAAAACACCCTGTATATTGCCAATAATGTTTCCTGAAAAAATGTTGCCATGCATTAACATTAGTTTATTTTATGAATAAATTATATTTAAAAATGCACATTTTAGGCGTTTTCAAGCAAAATTAAATCGCTTTTTTCTTCTGACCTTGTTGAAAGTAGATGTCCCATGATGTTCTAGAGCAAAATGTTGCCAATCATCGCTAAATGTTTATTTTATAATCAAATTGCATAAAGAAATGTACGTTGCAGATATTTATAGGCAGAAAGAAATCGTTATTTCTTTTACTATTTTTTATGCTATATTGACAATGAATTATGTAGATAAAATTTTGTTATTTCACACTATTTGTTTACTTTATAAACTAAATAGGTAAACAAATGAACATTCTAGGCGTTTATAGGCAGAAAAAATCGTTCCTACATCTACTCTTGTTAGAATTATATTGTGGATGATGTTCTTAGACCAAAATTTCTGATAAAATAGAACTCGCATGATGTATGAACAAATTATAGAACTAATAAAAATTTTAGACGTTTATAAGCAGAAAAACAATTTTCTTCCTCATAGTCTTGTTGAAATCATGTTGGCAATGTTTTTTATAATTATAAACATGAACTTTTGTCGAATAATAGAATATATACAATTTATAAACAATTAATACAATTGAACTGCTGGACCGTTGTGATACCTCAATTATGACAAATTTTCAAGCTACTGTACCTCACTTTCAAGAGTTTCAAGCATTGATAGTATAGTATTTTTGAAAGTGCAGGAAGCCCGAGAATTCATGCACGACAATGGCAATAAATACATTTTGGAAGAAACTAGTCAGATTGGTCCAAAAACATTGTTTTGAATTTTAAACGTTTAAAATAAAAGTTTAACACCTTTATCATTCGGGATTGTTTCATTCAAATGCTCGAGCATTTACACGTACTTTACAATTAAAAACTTCGTATGAATAGAACATTTCAAAGATTTCAATCATTTTAATTGATTTGTTTAGTTGAAAATTAGTTTCTGAAACTCAAAATTTAACTCTTCCATTTTTAGTTGACAATTTAGCTTTTTAAATTAAAAATTCAACTACTTGATTGGAAATAAGTTTTTCTGGTCAAAGATTTTGGATTTTAGTTGCAAAGGGTTTGGTTGAAAATTGAACTATTTTGTTGAAAATTCATTTCTTTTTTTTTTATTAATTTTTTTACTGTAAATTGAACCATTTGGTTTGTTAGTGAAAATTCATCTTTTTGGTAGAAAATCAAGAGAATAAAATCATAATCAATTAATTATCCTTCCAAAAATAATTCTCATAATAAAAAATATGAATATTGACGAGGGATCGACAACTCGTGAATTCAGATGTACACTTGTAATGAAATCTCCTGAAGTCTTCTGAAATATCTGAAGTCAGTTGAAGTCACTTGAAGTCACTTGAATTCACTTGAAGTCACTTGAATTTATTTGAAGTCACTTGAATTCTCCTGAAGTCACTTGAAATCTCCTGAAATATCTGAATTCACTTGAATTCACTTGAAGTCTCTTGAAAACTCCTGAAATCTCTGAAGTCACGTGAATTCATGTGAAGTGACTTGAATTTATGTGAAGTCACTTGAATTCTCCTGAAGTCACTTGAAATCTCCTGAACTATCTGAAGTCTCTTGCAGTCACTTGAAGTCACTTGAATTCACATGGAGTCACTTGAATTCACTTGAAGTCTTTTGAATTCACTTGAAGCCACTTGAAGTCTCCTGAAACATCTGAAGTCACTTGAATTCTCCTCAAGTCACTTGAAATCTCCTGAAATATCTGAAGTCACTTGAATTCACTTGAAGTCTCTTGAAAACTCCTGGAATCTCTGAAGTCACGTGAATTCATGTGAAGTCACTTGAGTTCTCCTGAAGTCACTTGAAATCTACTGAAATATCTGAAGTCTCTTGAAGTCACTTAAAGTCACTTGAATTCACATGAAGTCACTTGAATTCACTTGAAGTCTTTTGAATTCGCTTGAAGTCACTTGAACTCTCCTGAAATATCTGAAGTCACTTGAATTCTCCTGAAGTCACTTGAAATCTCCTGAAATATCTGAAGTCACATGAATTCACTTGAAGTCTCTTGAAAACTCCTGAAATCTCTGAAGTCACGCGAATTCATGTGAAGTCACTTGAATTCTCCTGAAGTCAATTGAAATCTCCTGAAATACCTGAAGTCTCTTGAAGTCACTTGAAGTCACTTGAATTCACATGCAGTGACTTGAATTCACTTGAAGTCTTTTGAATTCACTTGAAGTCACTAGAAGTCTCCTGAAATATCTGAAGTCACTTGAATTCTCCTTAAGTCAATTGAAATCTCCTGAAATATCTGAAGTCTCTTGAAGTCACTTGAATTCACATGAAGTCACTTGAATTCACTTGAAGTCTTTTGAATTCACTTGAAGCCACTTGAAGTCTCCTGAAATATCTGAAGTCACTTGAATTCACTTGAAGTCTCTTGAAAACTCCTGAAATCTCTGAAGTCACGTGAATTCACCTGAAGTCACTTGAAATCACCTAAATTCATTTTTGGGTCATCCATATATCACGTGGACAGTTGAGCGGGGTGGGGGGTATGGCAAAAGTCCACGATTGTCCACGATGGGGGCCGAATGGGTCTATCTGAAGTCCACGTGGACTAATAACGTGGTCCAAAATTTGTTTTTTGAATTTTCATGCATCGCCCCCAAATTTGTTCAAATAAAAAAAATGCGTTTAAAAAAATGATATTCAGAGGTTCCGCAAGCCATGTATAGTTTAATACGTATTTTCCATAAGAAAGCAAGAAGTTTTCGTACATTTTGTTCAGAATCGTCAATATTAGGCGTATCGAGTTGACCCTGAAAACTTTTCTACAGAATTAGCCATAGAATACGAATAAGAAATTACTTTTTGAAATTCACCCACATAAGTCTGTATTGCGAGTTTTTAGCGCTGACTATTATTTTTTGAGGTTTCTTTTAGTGAACACTATTTCTAATACATGATATATTATTTAAAACTGATATTTTAATGTTTAAATCAATTTTCTCAACAATTTATTATTGTTTATAGTCATTTTATCTTAGAATAGAGTTAAAAAGTCGCGGTTTTATCTGAATTTTTTATCTCATTTCCAACTTTTTAGTTAGAGCAAGGCAATAATCAATTAAATTAAACAGAAATAATTGTTTAAAAAGTTCAATATAAATAATAATATTCTCTTAGAATAATGCTAGAAAGTTGCAGTTTATTCTAAAAATTTTCAAATTATAATAAGGTAATAATTAAATCAAGTTAACGAACATAATTGTTTAAACAATTTATTATTATTTTAAATAATATTCTCTTTGAATAATGTTAGAAAGTTGCGGTTTTTTTCTGAAAACTTTCAACTCTTTTTTCTACTTCTCACTTAGAGTATGGTAATAGTGGATGAAATTCAACAAAAATAATTGTTTTAACAAATTATTATTGTTTTTAACTATCTTCCTCTATAATAATGCTACTTCGTTGCGGTTTTTTCTGAAATTTGTTAACTTGTTTCTATTCTTTACTTAGAGAGATAATAATGTAAGTTAATAAGCATAATTGTTGATACAATTCATTATGGTTTATAACTTCTTTCTGAGAAATGCTGAAAAGTTGCGGGTTCTTCTAGAATGTTCAGCTTTTCTTTGACTTTTTAGTTATCAGTAACTACTTCAAAGAAAATTTACATTTACAATATGATCCATGTAGAAAATTTGAAAAATATTTCAAATATATGTTTTATTTCAGAAAAATATATTCACAAAAAGAAAGATTGTTTAAAAAATTATTCTCTCTATTTTTTATATATTATTTGTTCATAACTAAAAAACCAAAGCAAAGTTATAAATTTAAGAAAAACCGCAACATTATAGCAATTATCTGATTGAAGATAGTTATCAACAATAATAAATTGTTTAAACAATGAATGTGAACATCTGATTATCAGTGGAAAGTAGTGTTTTATGTATTGGAAATTATTTGTATTGAATAAAACAACGGAAAAATCATAATTAGCACCAGAAACTCGCAAGACCCAATTTCTCACATCTACTTTTTCAGGAATAATTTCATGAAAATGAGCATGAAAAAGATTCACAATTGAAAACCAGACGTCCAAACTAATTCACTTTTCAGAAAATGTAACAATCTAAATACAGTCGAACTTCGATAACTCGAACCACCAAGGGAAGCCAAAAAACTTCGAGTTATCGAATATTCGAGTTATCGGATTTAGCCGAAAATACGTCTAGAACATACACTAAGTACAATATTAGAAAAGAGTAGAATGTAGGCAAAGGACAAGGCATATCAGAATTTCTAACTACTAAACGAGTGCATGTTTGATAATAATAAGATTATTCCTCGTAAGAAAAATTTGTTGGCCCTGAAAAGGGCCGATTGCAAAAAATGTAATAATCAGGATCGAAAGTTAATTTGTGGATGCGGCCTTACTAGCTGAAGCTTTGCTTGCTCCAATTACTTAAAAAATTGGGTTATTTTTTGCTTCTTTGATCTGGTTTTGTTTTCACAGAAATCTCGAATCTTCCCAAGTTGGCTGAAAATTTCCTGTGGTACATCATCACGTTCTTGAATAAATTTCTGTAGGGCGTCCAAACCTGTTCTAGCTTCTATTATTGTTGCAGGTAAAATGACATCTTCATCTGTGGATTCGCCTTCCTCTTCTGATTCTTTTGACTCTTGAACCTCTTCCATACACTAAAAAAATCCAAGGTTAAAGTGACTTAGAATAAATCTAAAAACAAGTAATACACTACTGAATAAATAGCAGGACCAATTCATTTGCAGAATATCAGAAGGGGGTTGTATAGTCTATAGGTCTTTTTAATGATATTTAAAACGATTAAAATTTTCATAAAATCAAAACATTCTTAACAGCAAACTTAAATTCTCCAAAATATCTTCATCAGTAAAATCTTCTGCGATAAGTAGCTGGTTGTCGACGTTCACAAAATCTTCAAAATCTACATTTTCTAAGCCTATTCTGGTCTGAAAATTAGACCAATCTTCAGAAAAGTCTTCTCCAACGTTGCTTATTGTAGAATGCTGTTCTTGGTTAGTTTTCGTAAATCCTGCCTTCCGAAAAGAGTTGGTGATTGTTTGACTTGTTACATCTTCCCAAGCTTTGTTCAATTCAAAGATCGCTTCCCGCAGATTAATGTCACGATCTTTCTTGCCTTCGTCCATGAAGCTAAGTACTCTTTTAACAATTCTTCTCCTGTTATTCACTTTAAGATTTTTTATGATGCCCTGATCCATTGGCTGCAATTTAGAAGTCGTGTTGGCAGGCAGGTGAACAATTTTTACAGCCTTCAACGTTTGAATCAATACTTTTGAGTGAGCTGGACAATTGTCGACAAAGATTAGAACCTTTCTTTTTTCTTGATGAAATTTTTTATCAATTTTTTGAAGCCAAGACTCGTAAATTGAACTTGTCATCCATGCTTTCTTATTATTTTCATAAGTCACTGGTAAGGACTTGACTCCTGCAAAACAACGTGGTTTCTTTGATTTGCCAATAACGAGGAGTTTAAGTTTCTCTGTTCCAGACATGTTGGAACCAACCATGACAGTGATCCTCTCCTTGCTTCTTTTTCCTCCATGACATTTATCATTTTTGAATGCCAGCGTCCGATCCGGAAAGCACTTAAAATAAACGCCAGTTTCATCAACATTAATAATGTCATCCTCCGTATATTTTTCCAGTAAGCCAGGTAACACTTCCGAACGATACATTTCGCAATCTTCTTCTGACACTGAAGCACTCCCACCACTTAAAACTTTGTGCACAATTCCATTTCTGTTCTTGAAATTGTCTAACCACCCAACACTTGCTTTGAATTCTTTATGTCCCATGTCACTAGCAATTTGTTCAGCTTTCTGTCGCACTATTGGCCCTGAAATAGGAATGTTTTCGTCCCGAGCACGTCGTATCCAATTCAGAGTACACTTTTCCAGGTTCGGAAAAGAAGAAAGCTTCATTCGTTTCCGATCAGGTTGAAATGGAGAGTTTTCAGCTGCAGAAATAATTTCATCCTTCTTCTTTATAATCGTAGACAAAGTGTTTGGTGGAATCCCGAATGCTGCTGCAATGTCTTTTTTCTTCTTCATACCTTTTTCGACTTCTCGAATCACTTTAACTTTATCACTCAAACTCAAAGTGGTACATTTCCTTATATCCATGATTAAATAGTTAAACGTTCAACTTGGATCTTTCGAGTCAACTGAACTCAAGGGCCTCAGAGCTCAGTCCCTTGCAGGACATGAGGTATATTCTCAGAATAGGGGAATAGTTTGGCCAACTAGTATATTGCATTAACTCTAACAATCACATCATTGGTCCAAACTATTCGACTGTTCTACTAATTTACCCCCATGGCACTACGCACTCAGGTTTCATAAGGATCACATGGCTCATCAACACCTGCCCTTAATGAATTCTGTGAATTTCCAAATTTTGGACAGGACATCTGTGGATAGTGAAATTCTCAGAATACATAAGTGGGCGGACATTCATCAATCAGGTACAAATGTCCTTCCTAAAATTTGTAAGTGCATACTGAAATTCGAGTTATCGAGTTTGAAAAGTCAAATGGGCAGGAAGATTTTGTTCGAGATATCCCGAAATTCGAATTATCGAAGTTCGAGTTATCGAATATTTTTAACACGTATAAGATAGGACTTTTGGCCGGGAATGAGAAAAAAGTTCGAGTAATCAAAAATTCGAGTTATCGAAGTTTGACTGTACATTGGCTTAGAATCACCTACAAATCTGAATATCATTTTTTTAAACGCATTTATTTATTTTTTTGATTCGAACAAATTTGGGGGCGATATGCAAGAAAATTCGAACAAAAAATTTCCAATGCATTTTTGGACCACCCTAATATGGACTCGCGTTCTTCTGAATCTGCGGATTTTTTGTAAACACACATAAAAAACTAAAAAGATGTTCACAAGAAAAACCGAATTTGCCGTCAATTCACAGCTCCTTTTCGCTTCGTAGCTTTTTAATACCAAGAATATCCATATTTTCATAAATTATTGAATAGGCCCACGTGGACAGAGGAGCCAGGGATGGGAGGGTTCGTCAAAAGTCCACGTTTGTCCACGAGGGGTGAGGGTGGGGTGTAAAATGTAGTTAACAATTGTCCACATTTTATATGGACGGCCCCTTTAAAGTTTCTTCAATTCTCCTGAAGTCACTTGAAATCTCCTGGAATATCTGAAGTCATTTGAATTCACATGAAGTCACTTGAAGTCACGTGAATTCACATGAAGTCACTTGAATTCACCTGAAGTCACTTGAAATCTCCTGAAGTCAGTGAAATCTTCTGAAGTCATTGAAATATCCTGAAATATATTGAAGTCAGAAGTAGGTGTACACCCAATCGGTCGAGTTGTCAACCTCTCGATATTGATAAATTTATTTGAAAAGCTTGAAAAATCATCGTTTTGGTTGAAAACGGAAATATTTTGTTAAAAATTTAACTATTATGTTTAAAATTCATTTGTTTTGTTAAAAGTTGGTCTTTTTTTGAAAAAAATTTATTGATAAGAAATTTAAATATTTTGTTGAAAAATCGTTGGTTTTAGGTATAAATTTCTTTTATAACTGAAAACTTAAGTATTTAAGTTGAAGATTCATCATTTTAGTTAAAAATTAATCTCTTGAGTTAAAAATTCAACTACTTTGGTTACAAATTGATTCATTGATTGAAAATTTAACTATATTCTTGTAAACAGGTTTTCATTCTTTTAAAATTATTTTTTTCAACTGAAAATTTAACTATTCCATTTCTAGTTCAATATTTACATTTTTCAGTTGAAAATTCAACTACTTGATTGAAAATTTATTTTTCTGTTTGAAAATTCCTAATTTTAGTTCAAAAGGGTTTAGTTGAAAAGTGAGCTATTCTCTTGCTAAATCGTATTTTTGGTTAAATATTAATTTTTCTAACTAAAAATTTATTTTTTTTCTTTTCGGGTAAAAATTTGTTAAGAATTTGTTGAAAATTCATGTGTTTTGTTAAAAAGTTGTCTTTTTGGTGTAAAATTAAGCGTCTTGGTTGTAAATTTAACCACCTGATTATAAGTTGAGCCACTTGGTTGACATTTCATTTTATTGGTTGAGGATTTAACTCTTTTGTTGAAAACTCGTTTTTTACATTCTAATCATTTATGATTGAGAAAGTATTAGAATTGACTGAAATTTGAAACCACGGTTTTTCAACAAGTCTCCGCGTTCTGAGACCCCCTGAATCCGAGAATCAAGTTTTGGCAATGGCGTCTGTTTGTCTTAGCGTCCTTCCGTAAACACGATAACGCTCGAAAAAATGAACGGATCAAATCGAGCTTTGGCACACTTTTTTTAGGTCCTAAAAGAAAGAACCAGTGGGTTAACTAGCCATTTTTTTATAGAACTTCAAAAAGTAATAGCATTTTCAACATTTTTGAAACTACTTTTTTTAGGATTTAGAAATATTATGGACGGCTATTCGTAGTGCTCAGAAAGCCGAAAAATTTATCATTACGACTTTTTTTGATAAAAAGAAAATTATGAGAGTTATAGCATTTACAAAATTTACAAAATTATTCGAAAATGAAAATTTTAAGCCAAACAACGCCCGATATGAGAAAAAGTCAAGAAAAGAAAAACGTTGCTTTTTAGAAGCCCTACCAGATTATCATAACAACTGTTTGAATTTTCTTAAAAATAGAAAATTCAAATTTTGATCGAATAAAGAATAATGAAAACTCAAAAATTCCATTTTGTGGTCAAATTATCTAAGATATGAAAAAAGATGAACCGACAAAAATTGTGCTCCCAAAAAAGATCTACAAGTTTCTTAATATTCACTTCTTGGCATGCCGCGTAGTTTTTGTTCTATTCGTAAAAAGGAAATAATAAAATTAAAAAATTAAAATTTGGTGAAATGACACAAGCTACGAAAAAAATAAATGGACCAAAGTTGTTTAACCAAACAAGAGCTACAAATTTGCCTTTAATGATTTTTTGATAGGATGCGTAGTTTTTGTCTTAATCGTGAGAAATAACATTCAAAATAAAAAAAAATTAACTTTTTGAAAAAACGACACAAGCTACAAAGAAAAATTAGAAAACAAAAATGGTGCACCTAAAACACATCTACAAAGTTTTTATAAATCACTCTATCATACGGCGCGTAGTTTTGGTTTCAATATTAAAAAAAAAGCTTTGTGAAAAAACGACAAAAGGTACCAACGAAAAATTGATAGACAAAAGTTGTTCGCCCAAAAAAGAGATATAAAGGTACTAGCCGGGTAAGAATGGCAAATCGGTCCCCGCTTGTATCAGGTTGAAATTTATGTGAACCGTTCATCATAAGATAGCAAAAAACTACGAAGAATTTTAAGCTTCAAATTGAATTTTTTTTTGAAGATATGGAGGGGGAAAGAAAAATAAGAAAGTGGTTTTTCTCTTAAACCGCTCGACCGATTTTAATGAACAAAATATAATGAAGACTGATAAGAAAATTTTTCAAAAAATTCAAGAGAATTTTATGGTCAAAATAACAGGTAAAAAAAATTTTTGAATTTTTTCTGAAGTTTTATTAATGTGATGTTTTTAAGGTGACAACCATCTTTTCACGCAGAAATCTCTACATCCCCTAGAGTAACATATTCTTTCCCCGAACTGATCAGGGTGTGCTCCATAGTTTAAAAAAAATCGACGCTATGGCCATAGCGGAGGAGCTCAGTTGCGCCAATCCCCCTCAGGTAGGTCGTGAGCCATGGATTAGTTGCGCCAAAACTCTTTAAGGGACCGATTAGGAGGATTATAAGTTCAACGATGGGGGGTCTCTTTTAAGATAGACTGAGGTGTTCAATTAAGGAGCGAAATACAGACTCTTATTAGGAAGAGGAAAAAATAAAACAGATACATAATAACATAAGAATATTTATTTGTGTTGGTACCATCTACACTATTTTTATACTACATGTAAACAATATATAACTTTGACACAGCCTATGAGTATATATCTACAAAAAATTCCTATCACAGGGCAAGAACTTAAAATTGTAATAAAAAAGTTGACAAAATTTCAAAATTCCTTGCGGTAAAAATATTATTTTTGTAAATATATGAAACAGATAATCGTACGCTTGTAAGCTGTTGCGGTACTATACTTAAAAAATAGACCAATTTGCTTCACCTTAAGCAATGTTGCTAACTTATATTATTTTGGAACGGGAAGAAAACCGTGACATATCGAAATTACAAACTCCTTCGGTGTAATTGCATCCGTGTTCAATTCAAAAATTTTCCGATCAACAAAACCCATGTAGAAATTGCGATCGGTATTTGGAAGGGCCCCGGCTAGTTTTCCCTACTTCTGATCGGGCGCTGATCGGGAAAAATAGAGAGGGCCATACTAGTTCTGTAACGCTGTTTTAGCCAGGCTCTACCTAGAACTTCTAACAAGGTCCTTACGCGAATGCCCTTCAATCGCCCGTCTAGACACTCTCTATTTTCCGGTACGGTCATCATTCAGCTATGATATAAATATATGTGACAAACGATATTTCAACAAGAAAATGAATAAGAATATTTAAATACACACCAATTTTAGATCAATGACAACAGAGGTTTATATTTCGTTAATTAAATCCCGTTTTTTGCATATATTTATGTCACACAACATCTGAATATTGAACATTTGCACTCTACTATGACAAATGATTATTTTTATTATTTTTCACTGGGTTTCACATACACATCACAAATTTAACTGTTTTCCTTATATTTCACGTATTAAAAACAATTTCGTCTTCATTTTAAACTAGGTAAAGTTATTGTTAAAGTTGAAAAAATAAATTACCCAATTTTTTTGTTGTCATATTCGCAAACCCTATTCAGTACATATAATAAATATAATTTATTAAAACTACTGCTTGAACTTTATTTAATACAAATTTAGGTGGTGTTATTTTCATTAAAAATACGT
>CAKNWT010197188.1:0-20432 GCA_932066315.1 Andricus coriarius
GGAACCAGCCTATTTCCGAGGAGCATTATATTTCTTGTTTTTGTTTTTAAAAATCAATATTTTTTACAAATATTTGTATACTATTACTCTTTAAGTTGGATTTAGCATTATGATTTCAAATTCAATGATTTATAGAAAATATCAATAAACTGAAAGCAAATAAGTGATCGCTATGATCAGCATTATCAACATGTAAAATTTAAGTCTTAAGAAGACAATATGTCAAGTATCATTCAAAGTAAAAATATAAATAAACTATGCAGGAACAGCTACGGGCCTAAGTTTTGAAATATGTGCATTTGCTGTCCTTTATTTGATATTTTGCGAATTCAAGTATATTATGTTTTGCAAAGTTGTTAATTTAATGATGGGTACAAAGTCATTTAAACGATATAGAAAATAAGAATGAGCAGAACGTTTTATAGTAAAATTCTCAATCAAAAGTTTTATCATTATATAAATTGCAAAAAATACAAGTATTGTAAAACAACAGAACAAAACACAAACACCTACTAACAGAAACCTAGCAAGAAAAGTAGAAATTAAGCTTCATCTTTTTCATAATGGCAAAGTCAATTTTCTAGAATATAGGAGTCAATGAATTAGACTCATGATTAGAAAAAAGTAGTGCGAAGATCTTACGTAAAAATAACAAAGCGCTAGAAGCTATACTCATACCTTTTGGATCTTAACGCTTTTACTTTATCACAAAAAATCTCTCAATGCTTCTATTTTCCATTTTAACTTCACCACTGATACAATTTTAATCCTTTTTCCTAACCAAAAATTAACCTAATTTTCCAATATCAACAAATCCTATTTTGCTTATCAAATAAAAGTAACTTGAAGATAAAGTTACAATCAATTTTAGAAATTGTAATTACTCATTTAGAAAATTATCTTTCTAGAACTTTCTTTTACACATAATTATGTGAAAAATTATTCTTTTATAAATTCAGTTGAATATAGTTGTATTCAACATTCAAAAATTACTACTATACAAACATTAATCAAAGAAGAAGACAAATATAATTAATGTGTGCAGTTGTCTACAATTAGCATTTAAATAAGAAATACTTTGAATGTATATTCAATTATTAAAAACTTAATTTTAGATAATCACTTTATTGACTCTATATATTTACTATAACAATTTTTTTCCTATCACACATAAAAAAAGGACGTCATACAAAAAACTTTGTAACCATTGTTACTCGCTCTTAACGGATTATTTTGATAAATGAATACGAATGTAGATTAACATAATAGGCGAAATTAATTATGTAGAAACATCTTGCATCATATGCCCCATATATATGCGTAAAGCAATATTCAGATTGTAAACCAAATAAAAAGCAGAAGATAAAGATGAAGAGCAAAAGTGACAAGAAGTAGAAGTACTTGGACTTAATCTATGTGCACGATAATGAAAAAACAAGCGAAAAACGTAAAGAATAAGATTTTAGTAATTAACGTAAGTTATATTCTTTTAAATTATATACTTGATGTTTAAACTTTAATTAGAATCAATATAAGTGTATTTCGAATGAAAAAACAAACCAAAAATATAAAAATATTTTCAGTAATCGATGTAAGACATTTTATTTTATTTTTATAGCCAACGGCCATACCACGCTGGAAGCACCAGTTCCCGTTAGATCACTGAAGTTAAGCAGTGTTGGGCGCGGTTAGTACTTGGATGGGTGACCGTCTGATACTACTGCGTTGCTGTTGGCGGTCGTGGGTGTGGTGAGCCCATTTACTACAAATCCACCTCAAAAACACTACCCGAATCGGGCAGTGTCACGCTTACCCCTAGAGGCTCGCCGAAAGGGAAATAGCTTAATGATATACATATATTTCCTATGTGAAAATCTGCGAGACAAGAGAAGTAAAACGAAAAGAACCTATGAAACTAATTTAACAAAATAGACCACATCTTTTCCCTTTTCTTTCTAATTACGAAAACTAGGTTAAGTTCCGACGACACCTTTAAATATATATACAATTATATATAGAAAGTTAAAAAAATAACAATTAAATTTCTTTTTCTTCAAAACCTAAATTTTTCCAAATTTTTCTTTGTTTCCAAATGAGCATTGTTTTTGAACATATTTCATTTTACTCATATGTTCAAAAATTTAAGGGGGATGTGTCACGTCCTGTAACGTATTATAACTATATTATTTATACTTATATTATTAATAATTACTATATTTATACTTATAATTTATATTATTAATAATGATAGAAAAGGATTATGTTCTTATAAAAATGCACAAACTCGGGCATATTCCCTTTTATCCATGATGATAAAATTAGTAGTCCGAACTCCGCAGTACTAACCATGCAGTTTGGAAATCTTGAAATTTCTATTCACCACTAATAGTTATTTGTAATACAAGTGTGCAAAATAGGTGATTGTGTGCCAGTGTGAATTTTGCAGCATAAGCCGCAGGCGAATGATGCAATCACACGAGTTAGCATTCACCTATGCGCACGTGTATCACACGCTATTTTTTGCAACGTCTATCCGAAAAAGTTGTGTTAGGAGGAGTTAACGAAAAATACTAATCTTAAAAGAAAAGATGTTAAAATTTTGTAAACTATTTTTTTTAAAACAAAAGTTTGAAAACAAATTTCTGAATTTCTTTTTTTTTAAAATAAGATGTTTGGAAAGAAATGTTGTAAAAAAAATTGATGAAAAAAATGAATGAAAAAAAATTCTGGAAAAAAAATACAAAAAAAATAAAAATTTTGAAAAAAAAATTAAAAAAAAATGTTCGAAAAAAAAATTTAGTTGAAAACAAATTTCATGAAAAAAAACTTTTTGGGGCTTATGCCCTTTTTCTGTGCCAAATTTTGGCGCTTATGCCCTTTTGTACGACGGACGAAAACGGCTAAAAAACCTTAAAAACAAAAATCCAATCATTAAAACATTTGTTCAAGTTAAATCAAAATTTATTTGAAGAAGATACCAACACCAGTGTTTAAAGTTACCTGTGCCAGTGTCTAAAGTACCTCATCTCGAAAGTGCGCATGCGCAACTTTTCCACCAGTGCCTAAAGTAAGCCATCTTCAAACTGCGCATGCGCGAAAATTGTTTCGCGCACAGTCTGCTCAAATAAGGTCCTTTAGACACCATTTAGAAGCATGAAAAGGCCAACTTTTGAGGTGGGTTTTGCAAAAAATACAATGACTTCTCGCTTACAAAACTCCGAATGCAGCTCATAAAAACCAGCCACGAAACATTAAAGAAGGTGGCACAGTGACCAGTTCCTTGGACTCAAGGTACATCACCCCAGGTACTATGCCTTCAGATATATACACCTGAATATAAGGACTTGATACAATGACATTACGCCTACAAATCTCCGAACGCAACTCATAAAAATCATCCACGAAACATTAAAGAGGGTGGCACAATAACCAGTTACTTGGACTCAAGAAAGGCACCCCCGTGCACTACGTCTTCAGATATAGACACCTGGATATCAATTGATTTCAATTGTTACGTCCCCTCGCCTCAAGTTTTCGGTTTTCAAGTTTTTGGTTGTGAACACAATGAAATCTGACGTATATAAACCCAGGATCAGAATTAGAAAAGCTGTCTATCTCCAAATTTCAAATCGGGCGGGGGCTTTGCTCAAAAGTACATCGGAAAGTTAGTCGATCTACAAACTTCAAATCGGTAAGTTTTAATCAATGAGCTAATAACTCATCATATTTAAATTTCTTTTAAGATTCGTCATTAAGGTGGAGATCTGGATGAGGAGTTTGTCGCTACTTGAAAGTCTCCAGTGCAACTTTAAAATTTGAAAAAACAAATACATCAAGTGAAATTAAACTCAATTTAAAAAACGTTAATCCTTTTCTTTTAAAATTCAAATCAGCTATCTCTCTTTAACTTTGTGATTTCCTGTTTATAATAAACTACAATATTATTTATACAATTGTATTCGATTAATTGTAGATTATTGTGTGGTTATCTCAACCTTCGGAAGTTATTCTCATCCCTGTTTCGAAATTCTAGATTTCGTTCAAAAACGAGAAACCTTTTAATTAATTATTTTTGACCAGGTAAGTTTGTTCCCTTCAGGACGTAACATAACTCGTTATAAAATTGGTACATCGGCCTTGGAAATTAAAAACTACCGATAACAGAGAAACAACCACCGCAGGGTCTCACTGGGAGCAACTGCCATCTAAAAATGACACCGGCTCCCAGTAGGACCGCGGTAAATCACTACAGTGAGATGGGTGGTCACAGGACACGATGAAATCACAAGGACAGGCCGGCAAAAACCTCGTGTGTTTTGAGCACACGAAGCGACCTAAGGATGACAGCTTTCTGCATCCATTTCGCAAGTGCCTTGGCTTTAAGGTTACGAAGCAGTGACAGTTTCGCACCTCCGAGAGCACCGCTCACAAAGGCATATACACCGCAACCTCTGAGCATAACAATAGTTAAATTAAAACAATGTAATGTAAATACAATATAAGAACAGGTGAAAACTATTAAAGTTATTAATATAAGTATTGACGAATATTCTTATTACAATTGAAAAATAACGTAAAGGGCTAGTATCTATTTCGGACAATAAAGTCATACTAGCCCCAGCTCTTAACTTGATCGATTAGTCTTACATAATATTTAATGTTACTAGACAGTGCCTATATACAAGTTTCAGAACCAATTCCGATGCAACTGGAATGTTTACGTCATCCACTTCTGCTACTTCTGTCCTAGAAGGTAAGCAAGAGACGGAAATTCACGCGAGAGAACATCGTTCAACACTGTTCTTTGGAGTCAGGTCTCTACCGGCGGATGACCTTACGCGACAGACGGGACAGTTGGAGATGAAGGATTCACCTCTGAATACTTTTCTACAGCTACCAATCTTTGTAGAATTTATGAGTAACAGTGTGACGGACCAGATAAAGTGATCCCAGAAGAACGGCCTTTTGCATCCGGTTCACGATGTAACGTACATATCCATTTTTCCAGAGGTAGGCACGTTGATGTAGCAACGATTGAATCGAAGCATGCTGAAGCTCTGGGTGTTTTTGGCACCACAGAGTATGCATACGTGCCATAAACCCTCGCCGAACAGAGATAATGCTGGCATCGCAGCAGTGTAGCAAGTCATCCTTGAGTTGATTCGTCCACTCAATGTGGGCGTTTCGCCGGTTCGTCGTCGTGTTTCCATCTTAATTATTTTCAGCACCCGCGTTAAACCTAAATATATACATATTTATATACCCACACACACACATATATATAGTTAAATGCTTGTCATAAGGACAACCGCAGGATTTCGCTGGGAGCAGGTACCACGCGTCACGACCGTGAGATAGGTGGTTACAGTCTGCGACGAATTCAATACAATGATCCGGCAAAAGTCTCGTGCACCCTGAGGACGCGGAGCGACCCTAGGACGACCGCCTTCTGCATTTTCCCCCCAAGTGTCTTGGCATTTTCTTGACACGCAGGGATGCTTTTCAGGCTATTAACCAGTGAAACCTTGGCACCTTCAAGAGCGTCGATGATCAAGATGATTAGCTTAACGGAATATTTCGGGTATAGCCGTCGCAACTCCCTTATAAGTTCTTTATACCTCTCTTTCTTTTCATTCTCATTCGCTATGACGTTTTTGTCAGATGGTGCTGAAAATTCGATAACGAACATGGTTCGTTTCTCGAAGTCAAGAAGGACTATGTCAGGCCTCGAGTGTACAACAGAAACAATTGTCGAGAATATGAAGTTCCAGTATACCCGACTCTTCTCATTCTCGACAATTGATTCTATTTCCCCAGGAGCGTTTAGCAGAGCGATATTTGGGCTGATGCCGTCAGAGTGACACAGATGGTAATAAAGCACTCTAAGTGCCGCATTATGCCTTTGGATGTAGGTCGTTCCCGCATGAATTGGACAACCAGATAGTATGTGTCCTAGATGGTCGGGGTGTGCATGACACGCTCTGCAGCTATCATCGGGAATGTCTTGGCTCAAAATGTGGCGACGGTATGCTAGAGTGGAAATGACACTGTCTTGGCATGCCAAAATGAAACCCTCCGTGCCCGACTTCAATCCGGGTGATTTAAGGAAAGCAAACGTTAGATCATACGACATCGACAGATCCTTCACATTTCTGTGGAAGATGCCATGCATCAGGCCTTCAGGAGTGAGTACTCGAGATGCATAAGATTTGATGCACCTTGCTCATCCCTGATATTGAAGTCAAGGCCGAGTGTTTCAGCAGCCTCCTCCACTGCTTTGTAGAGAAACGCCCCTTTGCCCACTTCTTCGTATATCCTGACCATTTTAAGAAGAGGGTCTTGTCCATTTGCGACTATATGTGCTGTACCCAAAATAATCCTGTTGTGAAGACATTCAAGGCGTAGTATTCCGCGACCACCTTGACGGCGTGCGATGTAAAGTCGCGGAACAGAAGATTTAAGATGCATGCTTTTGTTCATGTGCATAAACTTTCGGGATCCGATATCGAGGGATCTGAGCTCGTCCTTCGTCCATGGAACCACTCCAAATGAATAGAGTACTATCAGGACGGCAAGCATGTTCGTCGCAGATACTTTGTTCTTCGCCGACAGTTCAGAAGACCAAATCCGTCGAATAAGATGTTTGTATCTGCATCGGAGAGTACCCTTTATAGATGTCACGTCCTGAATGCGACTCTGTGGCACGACCAGGTATGTATAGGTCTCTTCAGCGCCAAGGTGTCGTATAGCGCTTCTGTCGACGAGCTCAGGGTCTTCCGGGATTCCATTAAGTTTTCCTTTCTTCAAATAAACCATGGTGCATTTTTCTAACCCGAACTCCATTCCAATTTCTTGAGTCTCCTCTTTGACAATTTTTAGAGCCAGATGTAGTTTCTCTTGATTTTCAACATAGATCTTGAGATCATCCATGTAAAATACATGAGTGACTTTATGCTTTCGATTTCCAGGTTTGCCGCAGAGGTACCCTTCGGAATGGCGAAGTGCGAGATATAGTGGCAATAATGTGAGGCAAAAGAGGAGAGGGCTCATTGTATCGCCCTGAAACACACCTCTCTGAAAGGTGATACTGTTAGTGATCACACGATGTTTTTCAGATGATATAGTAAATCTGGTTTTCCAAAGCAGCATTAATCTCTCTATGCACATCACGATGTGTGGATGAACCTTTAAGCTTTCCAACAGACAGATGATAAGTCTATCGGAGGTTGAATCAAAAGCTTTCCGGTAATCAATCCAGGCCATTGATAGGTAACGCTGATAGAATGCTGCATCTTTACAGACACATCTATCGATGAGCAGGTTCTCCCGACAACCTGCTACGGCTTTCTTTGAGCCACATTGTTCGTATATCTCTCGCCATACAGGTCCAGTTGTCCAAACAATCCTATCATTTAGGATAGCTGTCAAGATCTTATACAGTGTGTTCATACAAGTTATTGGCCTGAAATTTTTAGCGTCAGCTAAGTTGCCCGTCTTCGGCAGGAGCACTGTGCGCCCTTCTACCAACCACTCCGGAATAGGCTCTTCCGACTTTAGGTATGAGTTGAAAATGCGGGCCAGATGCTGGTGGGTCAGACAAAAACTGTTGATTTTATCTGACCCACCTCTCCCTCCGCTCCAGACTTCTCCTAGCGTTAGATAGTACTCGTATTCTGTCAACAATATGCTGCCTGATGGTCAGTAGCTTTGACTTGTTAAGTGTGTGATGACAGATCCGCAGCTCGCGTGCGAACCGTCGAACCTTGGCAGTGAAAGTCCTGCCAGATGTCATGTAGTCAATCACACACTGAATGCGGGACGCGTACTGTCTAGTCCAGCCTATCTTTGTGCTGAGTTGATGCATTCGTCTTTTGGTCTTATGATCAACCGTTGATTTTGTCTTACGGTTTGCATCTGCCAAAGCTCCCGCTGCATTATACACACTACAATTAATAGTCCAGAGGTCAGGTTTTTTGGAAAAATCTCCACGAAGCTCGTCATCCAGTTCAGCCACATCTTTGGTCTTAAGAGAAACCTCAATGTTGATGTTTCTCCGGGTCCTGAAGCGTCGTTCTTCCTCTATTGGATGTCTGCTCGCGGTTGGTCTGAGTCTCGCCTCTCTTTCTCTGTTGCCGGCTTCTTCTGACTGCGGCTGCGGGTGTTTCTCGCACCACAGAGTATGTAGTCGTTCCATGTAACCTTTTCGTTCAGGGGTCATGCTAGTATCATAGCACTCCAGGAGGTCGTCCCTGAGTCGATCGATCCACTTAAGAGTAACGAGATTCTGCCGGTCAATCGCATTGACCTCGTCTTGATTGGCTCCCCCAACTATAGGGTAGTCGGCATTGTTGTCCGACCCACTGTCGGGAGCCCTGCGCGTTCGCTTGTTTTGAACCGCACTTACTACAACTATCTGTTTACTACAACACCTGTTTGGTGTTGTCATTGCTGTTCCCACGAGCAGCCTGGGAAAAGGTTACGTCCGTCCTTGTAGATCCCCGCATGCAAGGATAAGGCTGCATACTCTGAGAGGTCGCCCGGTATCCCAGAGTCACCATTTGAGACACCTCATCCAGGTGCCATTCAGCTTTCGGCATGGTTGTCAAGCCTCCGCTTAGGGGTTATTCCTTCGGGACCATCCCTGGACAATTGTCCGCGACTGCTTATTAATTACTGTAACCATATTCAGCAGAAACCCTTGGTACAGGGACCCTCTATCCGCAACCCGAGGATATATATATATTCGGTTTCGGTTTTGATTCCTTTGGAGTAGAACTGAAGGGCCTATGACAAAACCACCGAACGCGTCCTCGGGTTGCGGATAGAGGGTCCCTTGTACCAAGGGTTTCTGCTGAATATGGTTACATAAATTAATCAGCGCTCGCGGAAAATTGTCCAGAGATGGTCCCGAAGGAGGCGTAACAACCGTGCCGAAAGCTGAATGGCACCTGGGTGAGGTGTCTTAAACGGTGACTCTGGGATTCCGGGCGACCTCTTAGAGTATGCAGCCTTATTCTTGCATGCGGGGCTCTACAAGGATGGACGAACCCTTTCCTTAGCTGCTCGTGGGAACAACAATGACACCACAAAACACCAAAAAGTTGTAAATGCGGTTCAACACGATCGAACGCGCCGAGCACCCGACAGTGGGTCGGCAAACAATGCCGATAATCCTAGAGTTCGGGGTGCTGAAGATAATTTAGATTAAAACACGACGACGAACCGGCAAAACGCCCACATATAGTGGACGAATCAACTCAAGGATGACTTGCTGGACTCCCTGTTCACCGAGGCTTTCTGGCGCGTATGCATACTCTGTGGTGCCGGAAGAACCCAGAGCTTCAGCACGTTTCGATTCAATTGTTGCGAAATGAACGGGCCTACATCTGGAAAAATGGATATGTACGCGGAGCGCTTCCCCGACCGCTGCTTGATCAAGCTGCAGCCGAAGATGAGGAAGCGACATTAAGACCATCCGCGGATAGCAGGCACCTTCTGAGAGATGATCACGATTTCAGGACAAGAAGGAACATCGACCTGCCAGTTCCTCCTAAGCCGCAAGATCTAGCTGAAATGGATGCCTCTCTTCGTGGAGAAATCTCGAAAGTGTCCGACTTCTGGACCATCAATTGCTTAGGTTATAGTGCTGCGAGAGCTTTGGCTGATTCTAATCAAAGGCTCAATCCGACGATGGATCAGAAGACCAGAAAAAGCTTGCATCAACTGAACAAGAAGATTGGATGGCCAAGACAGGATGTGTGCCTTGTTTAATGTGCGATTGACTACATAACATCTGGTAGATCGTTCACGGAAAAGGTTCGAAATTTCACCCAAGAGCTGAGGATATTGAATCAAACACTGAACAAGTCAAAGCTGCTGACAATCAAGCAGCATATTGTTGACAAAATACGGCTGTTATCTGACGCAAGGAGGAGAATACAGAAGAGGAAGAGATGGATCAGGGAGGATCAAAAGTATCTCGCTGACCCATCTCGCCTCTTCAATGATAACCATGTTTCTGTCTAAAATCCACCCAAGCCCAACGAGGTAGAGACTTTTTGGAGAGAGGTATACAAGATCGCAAAAACACTGAAGTTGAAAGAAGGTAGTGACAATATCATCCGCTTGAAGGAATTTTAGGACGCACTATATTCCTACCGAAAAATGTGTCTGTAAAGACGTTGCAGCCCATCAACGCGTCCTGTCCATGGTCTGGATTGACTAAAGGAAAGCTTTCGATGCAACCTCTCATGGACTTATCATCTGTCTGTTGGAAAGCTTGAAGGTGCATCCGCTCATAGTGAGATGTATAGAGAGATTAATGCCTCTTTGGAAAACTAGATTTACTATCTCATCTGGAAATTATCGTGTGACAACAAACAACGTCACCTTCCAGAGGCGCGTCTTTCAGGGCGATACCATGAGCCCTTTACTTTTTTGCATCACACTTCTGCCTCTATCTCTCGCACTACGAAATTCTTCTGGATACCTCTGTGGCGACACTAACCAGCGCGAGCATAAGGTCACTCTTGTATTCTATGTGCATGACGTGAAGCTCTATGCATCTGGTAAAGGCAAACTTCAAGCTGCCATAAATATCGTCGCGAAGTACACAGGAGAGATTGGGATGGACTTTGGATTGGATAAATGTGCCAAAATTCATCTGAAGAACAGAGAGATTGTTGGCGTTCCCGAGGACCCTGAGCTTGTACATATAAGTATTATTAGACATCTTAACCCTGGAGAGACCTATACATACCTGGGCGTGCCTCTAAGCCGCATTCAGGACGTAACATCAGTAAAGGAGTCTCTCCAAAGCAGATACAAGCATTTTCTTCGACATATTTTATCTTCCAATCTGTCAGCGTTGAACAAGATATCTGCGACTAACATGATTGCCGTCCCAGTTCTACTCTACTCCTTTGGAGTGGTTCAATGGACGAAGAACGAACTGAAGTCCCTTGACGTCAGCACACGTAATATCATGCATATGCATAAAAGCTTGCATATCAATTCTTCAGTTCCTCGATTATACATTTCACGCCTTCAAGGCGGACGAGGACGTCTGAATCTCCCTTGTCTTCATAACCGAATTGTTCTAAGTACAGCTTATATCGTAGCCAATAACAGAGATCCTCTCCTAAAAATTGCCAGGAACCAGGAGATGATTGCTGATGGAGCGTTCCTTTTCGAAGCCGCGGAACAAGCGGTCTCCTTGGCCTGAATTTCAAGATCAGAAGTGAGGAAAGTGCATTACTCCATCTAGATGCTTCATTTCTGAAAGCCTAAGTGAAGAAAGCAGATGTTTACAAATTCCATGAAGAGTTACTCGACAAGAAAATGCACGCAAATTTTCACAGGAATGTAGAAAAACATTCCTTGTCGAAGGAGCAAACTTTTGCTTTCCTCAGATCATCAGGGTCTAATTCAGGTACAGAGGGTCTTATTTACGCATGCCAGGACGGTGTCATTTCCACCTTAGCATATCGTGACCGCATTTTATGTCAAGAAGTTCCCAGCGATAGGTGCATTTCGTGTCATGCACATGCTGAGTACCTGGAACACATACTATCGGGGTGTCTCACCCACGCAGGAACGACGTACATCTACAGACATAATGCGGCCCTAAGAGTGCTTTATTACCATCTTTGTCGCTCTTACGGTGTTGGCCGCGACCCTGCCCTGCCGAATGCTCCAAAGGGGATAGAGTCAATTGTCCAAAACGAGAAGTGCCAAATTTTCTGGAACTACGATTTTCGGATAGCAGTCTCCGTTGCACACTCGAGGCCTAACATTGTTTTCCAACACTTTGAGAAACGAGCTATATTCGTGATCAAATTCTCGGCTCCGTCTGAATACAACATCGCTGCCAAGGTGAAAAAAAAGGAGGAAAGGTATCAAGACCTTACAAGGGACTTGCAACAACTGTACTCAAAATATTCGGTACAATTAATTGTCCTTGTGATAGGTGCTCTCGGAGGTGCGAAACTATCACTAGTTCCTAACCTTAAAGCCATACGCGCGTTCCAAAAATATGCCAAGGCACGTGCGAAATGGATGCAGAAAGCTGTCATCGTTGGATCGCTTCGTGTCCTTAAAACACACGAGGATTTCGCCGGCCTGTCGTTGTGATTTCATCGTGTCCTGTGACCACCCATCTCACGGTTGTAAGACGTGGCCATGAGTGTGATTTACCGCAGGCCTACTGGGAGCCGGTGTCATTTTTAGATGGTAATTGCTCCCAGTGAGAACCTGCGGTGGTTGTTTAACCTTCTTTTTTTGTATGTTCGTGTGTGTGTGTGTTTGTTGGTGCAATATTTAAATGTAGATTTTTAATTTAAAAACCGGTAATGCATCTTGAACGTAATTTTTATTGAATTTAAAAAAGTATTTTTAAATAAACGCACTTGAAAATTATGTTAGGTTTCAAGCCTTATAAAAAAATCGTGCATTCTCTTAAAAAAATTCACACAGATTTATATATTAGTGTGAACTATAGGAAAAGTTCTGACGCACTGTCGTAATATATAATATAATAAAATTTGTGATATACTCAACTATATATACATAAATATATATGTATAATAATAAAATATGTGATATTGATCTTATATACTTTTACCCCATCAATGTTTACTATGGCGCAGCAAAAAGTGTAAGGTAGAATACAACAATTGTCATTAACGTGTTAAGTTACTTTGTGAAATTAAAAATATGGGCTTCAACATAACGTACATATCTTTTTATGCAGCTATAAACGCACGATCGATGAGAAAAACACACTAAACGAAACAAACCTCGAGGTTAATTGTTTAGAGTGTAATGAATGAAACACAGAATAAAATTGTAAATACCGAAGAGAAAATAGCACTCCTAGACATCGTGGGACTGGATTCACAGCACGGAAAAAATGATAATTGTGAGGAAACTCGGGAAAACATGGGAAGTGATGCAAAACGAGACGAGACCGCGGGACGAGAAGTCGCCATAGAAGTCGCGAAGACACTCTTGGCCCGTTCTTTCTTCATTCCAGCTTCCTTCATTCCACTTGGAAATAGTAAAAATACATACAAGTCCATTAAAAATTAAAGACGCATTTTTTAAAATTATCAACCAATTTTCTAAAAAAAGATTTCAAATTTGATCTTCAACTTCATTCAATATTAAACATGAAATTCAAACTATAAACTGAAGCTATAAAAACAAAAAAATATTTAACGTTGAAATTATTCCAACAGTTTCATCTTTAAAACAAATTTCAATTCAAAATGAAAATTTTGGAAATATTAGGTCAATGCAAAACAAAAATTTCTGGCTAATTAGAATTTTTACGGTGTATGAAGGTTTAATAGCATATTTCACTTTTTAACTTTTTCAAGTTTTTTTTGTTCTTATTAACATTCTGGGTGAAGACAAAAAAATGTTTAAAAGAATTCTTCACTCGGTTCAAGTATTTTACAAATATTTTTTAATTATTTTCTTTTACACTTTATTCTTTCATAGCTTTTTATGGGTTTGAAATTTTGTTTGTGTAATTACTCTGCACGAATCGAGCAAAGGAACATACTATAAAATTATAGTTTTTAAATAAATAAAATGCATTGCACATTGAGCCATTTTACAAATGCATTCAGTAATGTTATTTATATAAATTTCCGAATTGATGCTTACGATAAATTTGGGAATTTTGCATTTATGTGGCGCACATGCGCCGCATATCGTGCCTATCAAGAAGTGCGACTCATATGCCTCGCACGTGCGTACCCCTTAAACAGTGCGGCGCATATGCGTCGCACCCTGCAGCCACGACGTTCCTCGCATTCCGAGCATGTAACGTGCCCCGCACGTTTGCTATCTGGGATGTCCTCGATATGACTTTGATTGTAAGTGCAATTCGTTGCTGTTTGTGATAAAAGCTCCCACTGTTCATTTGAAAGATGTTCATCACAGCAACGTAACCATTCCGGTAAATAAAAGCGGTGGTTAACCAGGACCCGATATCTGACGGCCCGTGGTATTATATGAAGGTTTTTCGATGCCTAACCAAAAACGCAGTTTTGTGAGACTTTGACGCTCTTTTCAGTGTCAGATTAATGGTACCTTCCGGTAAAGATGATTTGCTTTTTGAGGGCTTTGAAACTCGGAAAGCCAGTCGGCAAGAATCGCGATTGGAATCTGATTCTGAAAGAACTTTGCTATTTGGATCGAAAGGGATATTACGTTTTGCAAATCGCTGGGGACGATTTTGATTGATAAATTCTCGTAAATCTGAATTTGCTGAACCTGACGGTGAATATATTCTCCTTTTCTTCAGAGATATCCCACAACCAGTGCAGGAATCTCATTGGGTTCCACCAGTAGCCAGCTGATCACCAATAGAAGCCCGAGTGGCGGACTCCGATTGGGGTGGAGACTGTAACTGACTTTCCGCTGGCGAACCTCTACCTAATCTAATCCACCAATGCAAGCTTTATTTCAAAGGGTATCGCTCGAGACCCCCGTTTTATTTTATCTGCCATGGCGGCATTAATTCTGAAAAAGAAGCCTTAGCCGAGCTCGTTGCCCGCCGTGACCACGAGGAGGTGGCTCCTCGTGGTGACGGCACATACATACATAAAATTGTTACAATCGTGTGCCATAACAATTACAGAACATAAAGGTCACACTTTTCTGTAACGCATTTACTGTAAGGAACGTAACAGTTCTGGAATTATGTAATGTAACCAATATAGAACAGAGTGGTAGAACTGTTATGTCACTAGAATGTTACACGTGTTCCAAGAAAGGCACATAAAGATAACACTGTTCTGTAATACTGTGACTGTAAGGATATGTAAGAGTTCTGGAATTCTGTAATGTAACTAGTATGGAACAGAGTGATATAATTGTTTTGTCTCTAGAATGTCACACGTGTTACAAGAAAAAAACATAAAGGTCACACTGTTCTTTAACGCTGTTACTGTAAGGATATGTACCAGTTATGGAATTCTGTAATGTAACCCAGATAACAATCGTGCGACGCACGCTTCAAGCACGCGTGCGAGTCGCACGATGCGACCCATATCGCACGCAAATGGCAAGCAAATTCCGCGATAAAGTGATGGATGCGGGCCCCTATCATCTCACATGCGGCAAGTCTCTCTGCGGCATGTCACAACTGCCGCATATCTACCTAGCGGCATCTCTCACTAGTGAAAAGGGATTCGACCAATATTATTTCTGTGGCCAGTTACAGGGGTAACTTGCCCCCCCCCCCACGAGGCGTTGGAAAAGGGGTAGGGGTTTGACCAACATTATTTCTTTGGCCAATCACAGGGGCGCGATGAGAGATGCCGAAAAAATGTCAATTTCACTGTAGGAAATGCCGCGCGGGAGATGGCGGGAGAGATGACGGCAGAGTTGTCAAACTTCGCGGTTCACCGAACATCAATGCCGACGTTGCCGTCAGTGAGATAATATTCTTGGTATATTTGAGCATTGATTAATGTTTTCGTGCCACGAATTGTGTTAAAGAAACTGGTAAGTAAAGAAAAATATAAATATATATTTTCGTCTAAATAGCAGAAAATTAAAAGTTAGGTTAAAATATCTCACTTTTTCCACGTGTATATATGAAAAAACATAAAAAATCAGAAAATCTTTTGTAGTCTTAGGATGCCCTTGTAGGAAGGAAGGATAGACTATCTTGACTATCTTGACGTCTACTGACAAATATGGAAAAAGTTTGGAAGTTCACAAAGACAAAAATTTGTCACCGGAAACATTTCTGGAATCTTCAAGAATTGAAAATTGCAGTCTCCACAAATTGGTATCAAAAGAATTACAGTTAGTATAATAAAATCTGAAACCCTAACAATTGTTACAGAAGTACTTTCCTTCTCGACTTTTGCTCAAAATTCGTACACGTTGTTTTCTTTATTTTTGGATTTAAAAAATATTGTATTTGTATTTTAATGAAATGTGTGTTCTTATTTATTTATAAAATTTCTTATTATTGCAAAATTCATTGCCTGCACCGTGCGTGGCACCGAGCGTGCCTGCACCGTGCGTGGCACCGGGCGTGTCTGCACCGTGCGTGGCACCAAGCGTGGCACCGTGCGCGCATATTGTGGTCTGGGAACCAATATAGAACAGAGTGATAGAACTGTTATGTAACTAGAATGTCACACGTGTTCCAGGAACAGAATATAAAGGTCACATTGTTCTGTAACGATCTTAGACAAGAGTTAATTGTGCCGACGGTCGGGCCAAACGAGAAGAAAATATTTTAATTTATAACTTTTTTTTAAGGTTATAGCTGGGTAAGCATACAAAAAATGCCCCTAAAGGGAATGAAATGTTGAGCCAGGTATTAGAAAGCATGCAATCAAAGAAAAATTTTCCCTGAATTTGAAACCGTTAGCCACCTTATTGGACGAGATCGAGGGTATAACGTCCATTAAAAAAAAAAAATTTCTCTGTTTCTATCGTTAGAAAAAATCTGAAAAAAAATCACAGGACTTCTTTCAATCATTCTCAACGTCCATGATTGTTCAAAAATATTTTGTCGGGAAATTCAATTAAAAAAAATTTCAACATTTTTCATGAATTTCTTTGTGTGATAAAACTCAAGTACTATCTCAGTTTTTTTACCACAGAATAGAAACCCACAATAGTAACCGACAGATTACGTCCTATCAATTTCAATTTTTTCCATTAGTATAGTGTAAGTCGACACACGAGTTGAAGTTAAGAAACAAAATCTGAGAAATTCTCGGCGATCACCGCTTTCGTGGTCGACAGCAGTAATCGCCGACTGAAAATTGAAGTTTCAGACTTGGACATTTTAAGGCTTATCTCAGGAACCCGTGGAGATTTTTCAATTTTTATTGGCTTAAATTAAAGATAAGACCTCAAGACCTAGGTTGTGTCACAAGTTGAATTAGAGGTACAAAATTCGAGAAATTCTTTAATTTTTTTAAAACTTCTCACGTGGTGTATTCTCTTCAAAATTTCAAAAATATCTTTACATTTCTCGCTCATTTTGGGAACGAGTAATCACGTTTCAAAGTCAGCAGTGATTTTTAAAAGTACTTTCGCTGATCGTACTGACAATTTCTAACGGTAGTGTACTATTAAGCTTATAGTCGATATTTGTCCAGAATCATCAGACCAGCAGAAATTTTGAGGAGTTTATTCTCAAAAACAAAATGTGTGTCTGTGATAAATGAGGACAGTGACAAGGATTAAGTTTTCAATCAATATGAAACTAAATCAGATATATAAATAAAACTTCTAAAAATTTCAAAAATAATAGTACCACGAATAATCATTTTATATTTTCTGTTACAATGTATATATACATTATGTATATATAATGTATTTGATAATGTATAAATAAACTTATACAATTGTATTATATGAATACATTCAGGTATCGATGGCCCTCAGGAGTTGGAATATGTCAAAATTACAGTTTTTAATTTTTTACACTAAGATCCCCTAAATTTAAAAAATCTGAACAAATTTACAATAATAGCTCTTTGGGTGAGTATTCTGAGGTAAAAAAAAACTGTGTTAGTACTTGAGTTTCATCACACGAAAGAAAAAAAAAATGTTTGAAATTTCATTTTGAGTTTGAATTTCCCGCCAAAATTTTGTCGAAAAAATTATGCACGTTGAGAATGGTTGACATTGACCTTACCCCGTCTAACTCATCCATTATGGCGTCTAACGGTTTGAAATTATGGAAAAAATTTTGTTGATTGTATGCTTTCAAATTGCTGACTCAACATTGGATTCCCTTTAGGGTCATTTTTTGCATGGTTACCCGGCTATAACCTTTGCACCTTAACATTTTTTAAACCCATCTTCTCATAATATATCTGAACTAAAAACATAATGAATATATTCCTGAGATGACCCTAGCTTTTTCAGCAAAAAATCATAGCCGAGATTTTGTCACGAATGTTCAAGCGGTTCCATAGCGCAATTGTAGGGGATCGTGCACGAAATTGGAATACAGTACAACCTCCATAAGAGCTCGCCCACGGGCGGTTAGGGGTAAGAATTCCAAGAAGTAGGGGGCCCCCACTACTGGCCGTCGAGCTCGGACGTTGCGCGTGTGTGCGAAATGTGTGTGTTTGGGTACGCAACCTCCACAATAACTCCCGGCCGGCGCGGCGGTGAAAAAACAGCTTTTTTGTGATTACATATAAATGTATTAAGTTTTTACACGTGCAATTGACAAAAAGAAAATTCAAATATAGATTATTTTTCACATATTACAATAGACTGTTTATCGCGTACATACATATTAAAATATGTATGTTCATATTATATTTTAATTAAAAATGCAATTTTAATTTTGTTTTCTTAAAAGTTTTTTAAAAATAAAGTTGCCTTGTACTTGCAAATTAAAAAAATAATTTTAGAAAACACATGTTCAATGAGAAAAAAAAATGAAATTAGGCTGCGAGCTATTGTGGAGGTTTTGTGCCCAATTCTCGAGGCAGCGTGAGTAGGGTTTGTAGTGGGGGAAGCTTCCGAGCGCTTCAAGGCCATTTGAGCTCTTATAGAGGGAACTCTTATGGAGGTTGTACTGTATTTAAAATATAAACCAAGTGTGGCTATAATACAAAAAACATTTTTTTGTCACATATCGTTGTAACACTGTTACGTAATTGTTACAATAAATGCCAAAACATTTTGACACCGTTATGGAATTGTTACGGATCTATTACAGAACAAATTTACATCGTAACACTGTTACATATGTGTTACGGCACTATTACAGAACTATGTTACTCTGTAAACCTGTTCCTAAATTGTTCTAAAAATATTTGTTGACATACAACGCTGTTCCAGAATTGTTACAGAACAAATTTACATTGTAACACTGTTACATATGTGTTAAGGCACTATTATAGAACATGGTTACTCTGTAACCCTGTTCCTAAATTGTTCTAAAAGTATTTTTGTTACATATAACGCTGTTCCAGAATTATTACAGATCTCTGACAGAACATGGTTCTGTAACAGCGTTACATAACTGCTACGTCCATTTGGGGACGACATTACTTAGACCATGGTCTAAGTATGTTCTAATCCTATTACAGAACCTGTGTGCGTACATAGACTGCAGTACATACTTTCGCTCATATCTTGGAAATGACGGCCCGCACGACTTTGGTCTTATAGGTTTTTAGTAGTAGGGCTAGGGGGCTGTGGCTCCACTTACCAACAGATGGCGCCACCGTCGCTAGTTACCGACACCAACAGATGGCGCCACCGACAAAGAGAGGGTTCTCTCCCATGCTAAGTCGGTGAAACAGTTAGGTCGGTAATGAAGATTCCTGCGGCGATAGCATCGCACCATCTGTGGGTAAGACAGAGAGGTCGGTAATTTTAAGGTTCTATTCCATGCTAAGTCGGTAAAACAGTGAGGTTGGCAAAAAATATTCCTGCTAATTCAACATTATAAGGTTCTATTCCATGCTAAATCGGTAAAAAAGTGAGGTTGGTAATTTACCCCTACTAAGTTAACATTATAAGATTCTGTTCCGCGCTAAGTGACCATCGATCGGTAAAACAGTTTAGCACGATCAGTCGGTAAAACAGGTGGGTCGGCAATTTTATATTTTGTCATTTTACCATCGGTCGGTAAGGTAGAGAACAATGTTACCATCAGTAGGTAAAACAAGGTGGTCAGTTACATTGTATATCATCATTTTACCATTGGTCGGTAAGGTAGGGAACCATGTTATCATCAGTCGGTAAAACAGGGAGGTCGGTAATTTTTTATATTAACATTTTTCTATATGTCGTTAAGGTAGGGAACCATGCTACCATCAGTCGGTAAACGGGTAAGTCCCTAATTTTTTATATTATAATTTTACTATCGGTCGGTGAGGTAGGCAACAATGTTATCGTCAGGCGGTAAAACAGTGAGGTCGGTAATTTTTTCTATTGTCATTTTAACGTCGGTCGGTAATGTAGGGAACAATGTTACTGAAACCAACAGATGGCACCACCGACCAGGTAAGGGTTCTGTTCCATGCTAAGTTTAAGATTCTGTTCGAGGCTGAGTTACCAACATCAGGCAATTACCATCGGCCGTTAATAGTTCACAACCCCAGCTATAGATCGAGCCTCCGTCGCTACATCAGGAGCCTACCTTACCCATCGCGTGTAAATAACTGATGACGTCACTCAGTACTTTTATCCTACACTCATATCAGCAGGATGTAATCCATGTATCCGTATATGCTCAGAACGTTACCGAAAAAAACGATGTGTCACTCCAATGCTAACTAGGATTCCCCCAACGTCCACAGGTATTCCCTTCAAGTGTCATGCGCCTACTTTATACGCAGGAGTTCCCTATTTCTACAAGTGCCGCGCTGAGATTACCTAGTCATTTTTTATCATTCTTATGGACTAAGATATAACTA
>CAKNWT010197193.1:0-13327 GCA_932066315.1 Andricus coriarius
ATCAAAATCCAAAAAAATTGGAGGTTTTTAGGATTTCTAAAAACATTTAAAAAATTGACATACATGAAAATATTGAAACCATCAAAATTATATTATATGATTTTTACTTTTTTATGGTCCTAATACACTATTTTTTTATAAAGCGCTAATTTCGATTATCAAGACTTGGTTTGTTGATCCACTCTGATAATGATATAGTTGATCGTGTACCATCTATGGAATAAGGATACACTTATTTAAATTTATTTAGCTTGAAACGTTTCGAATTTGAATATAATTAATATGATTATTTCTTTCGTATTATTTAATTCAAGTAGTGAATACATTAATAATAAATATTAGTATCTTACCAAAAACATGTACGATGCGAAAAATTTTGCGAAGTAAAAAGTTATCAGTACAATGAGGATAGTTTGTGAAAACGAAGTTTGCCAAATAATTCTAAAAGGTATCTAAATTTTTAAATGTATTAAATTGAAAAACTCCACGTATCTTTTACAATTACTTGGCTAACTTTGCTTTCGCAAACTTTTTTTTGCATCATATAAGTTTTTGATGAGATTTTACTTCTTTTTTAATACAAGTTCTTATTTCATTAAATACTCGTTTCAAATTAATTACAATATTTAACAAAATGCATATAATTGGTATTAATATGTATATTTTAATATAAAATATAATTAATAATCTAGGTAAAAAATGTTAAATTTTTTTATATACAGAAAATATAGAAAAAGCAAGAAATAAGCTGACTTATTACTAAACAATAGATTTTTTTTCTTCATAAAATGTACTATATCTCGAAAAATATTCAACAAATAAAAAATTACTAAAAAGGATATGTGAAATCTCATCCAATGGACTTATATTGAAATGTTTGTATCAATCGGTTGAATAGTGTAAGCTGTTACAATAGGCGTGACTAATTACTAAAACATCGATTATTTCTTCCTTAAAACTATACTAAATCTCGAAAAGTAATCAACAAATCAAAAACACTTTCAGGTCATTCCTCTACATTCCTAGGTTATTTTAGGTATACAGAAATATCTCAAATTTAAGCATATAATTAGTCTTTATTCTGGTTTATAATTAATTCATAGTTTAGTATTAAAATACATTAAACTAGCATAATTTGAGAGATTTGCTACGAAACGACTTGCAATCGTTAGACAATGCATAAATTTGCTGCATAACCAATTTGTATTAATTTTTAAGTTGATTTTTTAAGTAACAATCTTTTCTTCTTGAAAGTATACTTTCTGTAGGCCAGGAATTCAAAAAATGCAATTGTAAAGCTGCAAATAATAAACGGTTCCAATCAAAAAGGTGTGCTTGTTTTATTAAGGCCGGAATGAAGTGTAATTCTCGTTTCCACTACAGTTGCAACAGATAATTCATATCTTTTTGCAAAGGGAAATAAACTTTGTTTTTCAATCAAAATGTTCAGTTTCTAACCTTATATCTTAAAAGTATTAAAAATAACCTTTAATGTTTATTTTAAATGTAATTCTTCAGTGTATAAATTATCAAAATTCCTATTTATATATCGCTGGATTCACCGATTTTTCCCCTATACCATATTCCCCTCTTTTTCTTGTTTTTTTTGTTCGAAAGTTCATTCTTTTAGGTTGAAAGGTTTACTATTAAAATTTTTTAAGAATTCATCTTTTTTGATTGAAAATTCAACAATTTTGTTAAAGTCATCCTTCTTAGTTGAGAATTCAACTATTTTGCTGAAAAATTCGTCTTTTTGTCTTGAAAATTCAACAATTTAATTCCAATTTTTTTTCATTGACTAACAATGTTTTTTAATTTAACCAAGTTTTTTGAACATTTATCTTTTTGGCTTGAAAATTCAACAATTTGGTAGGAAATTCAACTATTTGGTACAAAATTAAACTGGTTTGTGGAAGATTCGTTTTTTTTTGTAATCAAAATTAATTCTCTTGAATGAAAATTTAACTACTCCGTTTTGTTAAAAAATTTATCTTTTTTAGTATAAAACTTTAACTGTTTAGTTAATAAATTATAGAAACGAAAAAAATATAAACTAAAAATAATCAAATAAAGTTTGGAGTAACATGACATCCATTGTTCAAACTATTTAGTTGAAAACTTGTGTAATTTGTTGAAAATGCATCTTTTTTTATTGAAAATAATTCTTCTTTGGTTGAAAATTCAACTACATAGTTGAAAATTTATGTATTTTATTGAGAACTCATCTTTTTTCTTGGAAATTTAACCTTTTGTGTTGAAAATTCACCTTTTTCGTTGAAAATTCAACTACGTGGTTAAAAATTTAACTGTTTAGTTGAAAATTAATCTGTTTTGTTTAAGGCTTCAACTATTTTGTTGGAAATTGGTGCTTTTTGGTTTAATTTAACTTTTTTTGATTTAAAATAAAAATATTTTTTTAATTAAAGTACTCACCATTAAATTTTGTTGTTGAGAATTAATCTTTTTGCGTTGAAAAATCAACTACTTTATTGGAAGTTAAACGACTTTGTTAATTCATAAGAAACTGTGATATTTTACCCCACCCCCTTTCCGAATTGTGTAATGCTATTTTTGGATGAACCCTAAATAAATTCACGAACAAAATTTAGTCGGCAAAAATTGAGACAATTTTCCGGTGTATTGTGATTCGTTGAGATGATGGACATAATATTTTGTCAACGAAAAGTAAAGAAATAGTGGCATTAGCTGACAGTTGTGAGAATATACTGTCATTAGTGTCATTTTTTTCGAAATAGTGAGTATACTAGTTTAACGTATTTAAATTAAAAATTCTAAATGAATTCTGAAACAAAATAAAGACTTATTCTATGCTTAAATTTAAGATTTTTCTAAATACCTACAATTCTCAAAGAATTTCGAGAAATGTCCTAAATGTGTTCTAAATTCCCGAATAAACCAGGTATTTAGAGAAAAGGTAATAGCTTAATTGTAGATGTCACTGAACTCCCACAGTTAGCTAAATGTCTAGGTTTTTCGGCAAAACCCTAATTTTCCTAATTACTTACGACATAAACTTTTTTATATCTAGTTGCAGAATTTCTATAAATTATAAAAATACGGAAAGTGATGGCTTAAAAGTTAAGAAATTTGCGTCTGCTTAACAATTTGTTAAGAAATTAGTTGATAATTAGAGAACCTTTAAAGATAAAAGGAGCGGTTTTTTAATTGCATCTAAAGTCCTAGAGTTAATCATAAAATATTCTTGATGGAAAAGGCAGGAACGTTCACAGTCCGGAAGTTGGAAGCGAGGCCGTTAGTGCCATTTCCTGCGGTAGAAGTCCACTTCCTGCTGTTAACTTTCAGTCCATATTCGACAGTCAATCTGGTTTCAGCTGACCACGAACTCGCTTTTCTTTTCATAATTCAGCATTGTGCACTATACTGCAAACAATCACAATAATGCATTAATAAACAGTCTCTCGAAATTAAGCTGATGGAGCAGCTTTTGCTTAATTACAGTGATATTAATGTAATTAGCTTCTTAGTTTTCATGCTGTAACTAGTTTCTTAGTAGTAGCAGTAGTTCTTAGTAAGAGGTTGCTTTCATTGGTAACGATAGTGGTAAATTTTTATATTGTTTATTTGCTAAAAAACATCAAATGTTGTTTTTTGAAGCTAGGAACACCGCGAAATTAAAAAAGGAAATAAATAAATATAAAACTACGATGTAGAAAAATGTGTTTTTTCGTATTAAAAAAAATTCTCAAAGTTTTTCAGTCGAGACAAAATAAGTATTCTTAAAAATTTAGATGTCCTATCTTGTTCTAACTGTTTAAAATTGCTCGAAAATGTTTAAAATCAGTATGCACTCGTTCTAGTAATGCTCAAATTATCTTTTCTTTCTTTTCTTCTTTTAACATACAAACCTTGTTTTTTCGACTGTATTAAATATCAGTATCTCCACAATGGCCTCCTACACGAATAATTTACCAGCAGGCAATTATTTTTTCGTTTAAATAATTTTATAAGCAAATGATCAAACAATTAAAAAATGTTACCGGAACATAAAGTAATTTCGAGAATTGTTGCTGAAAAGTCATTTTAGTCCATTCCATGAAAAGCCGAAAGCCTATCTTTTTGTAGCAGCTAGAAAGTTAATTTGAGTATTCCTAGAAACAATTTACACTGACTTTAAACATTTTTTATATGTATTTTTTAATGTTGAAGATTTTGCAAAACCCTCCAGGTATATTATTTAGTACCCCAAACATTATGCAATATAAAAAAGAAAGGAAATTGATTACCCTGTTTTCCTTTTCAAATGGAATGCCCCAACTATAAAAATATTTAGTTTTTTAGTAACTTTCGAAATATTACTTCACAATTTAAGGGAAATGAGAAAAATTCGATGAAATTCACGAAAATTCAACGCAAAATTTAAAGAAATTAAAAACATCCAAAATATATTACTGATTTCAGTAAAACTGGAGCGAATTTAGAAGAATTCAAATGACTTGTATAAAATACATAAGAATTCAGAGCGAATTTATTTTGAAAAGAATCTCAAGTAAATTAATAAGAATCCAGGGTGAATGCCAAATGAACTTAAACAAATTTTCTAAATCTAAAATTATATGGAAGTGAACAGAATTCAGGGTGAATTCAGCATAATTTAAGTCCATTGCAAAAAAAAAAACAAATATGCCAAATATAGAATAGGTTTATTTACTTAAACTGTGAGAGGTCATTTAATAGTGGAAGAAATTATATTTTCGACTAAATATAATTTTTCCGTCTGGGAATAATTTTAATCAGTAAAATTCTACTGGGAATCGGCGAGCGTCACAGAAACTTTAGATACTTTTTCTAGAGTGAAACAAAAGTGAGATGTGATTAGAATTTTAATGAGTATCCAATGATTTCTCAGTCCATTTTAATTTATTTTTCATTGAATTTGAATTTTCTGTTTCATCAAAAATGAAGTCTTCTTTTTGAATTTGGAGGTGATGATATATATAGTAATCCCATTGTATATAATCTCGAGGAGGTGTCAAGAAAATTAATTGTTGCGGTAATATAAAATATATATAAAGTATAATTTAGTATGATTATTAATAATATTATATTTGAATAATGCTAGAAAGATGCGTTTTTTTTTTAATTTCTGGCTTTTCGTACAATTTTTATTTGGAGTGAAGTAATAATGATATCAAGTTAACAATAAAATTGTATAAATAATTTATTATCATTGTCAATAATATTCTCTTTGCTTAATTGGTAGAATGTTGCGGCTTTTTCTGAAATTTTCAACTGTTTGTCTATTTTTCATTAGGCGTGACTTAATAATTAATTAGATGTAGCAAAAATAATTGTTTAAACAAATCATTATTGCTTATGACTATCTTCATCATTATCAATGCCTGATAGTTGCGGTTTTTCAAAAAATTTTACCTTTCTGTTCCTTTTTCACTTAGTGAGGTAATAATTCATTAAAGTTAACAAAAAAGTTGTTCAAACAATTTAATATTGTTTATATCTATTTTCTCTTAGATAAGTGCTAGAAAGTTGCGGTTTCCTCTGAAATGTTTAACTTTGCTTTGCCTTTTTAGTTATGAACAAATGATAAATAAACATTAGAGAGAAACCTATTTTAAACAATCTCTTTCTTTTTCGTGAATATATTTTACTGGAGGGGGGCTGATACCAAAATTTATTCAATTCCAAATTTTTCTTTCACGCTTAGCAATAAATTTCTTTTGTAATTTGAAACAAAACTTTTACAAGTCATTTAAAGACCTAGTCCTTCCACCTATTCCTAATTATTCTATTCTTTGTTTTTGCCTCTTGTGTAAAATAGCTTTTTTTCTTTAAATTCATTTTTTGTAAGCATTGGGAAAAGAGTGAAAATAATTCACTTAAAACAACAATACCATTCGAAAAATAATTTTGGTTGTGGGTTGACTTATTAGTTGTTTAGAAATAAAAAGGCAATGCAAAGTTAAAGATTTTAGAAAAAACCGCCACTTGCTAGCACTTATCTAAGAACAGATAGTTATAAACAATATTAAATTGTTGAAACAACATTTTTGTTAACTTTAATCTATCAGGCACTGCTATAGATGAAGATAGTCATGAACAATGATAATTTGTTTAAACAATTATTTTTGCTAAATCTGATTAATTATGAAGTCACGCCTAATGAAAAATAGACAGACAGCTGAAGATTTCAGAAAAAACCGCAACATTCTACCAATTAAGCAAAAAGAATATTATTAACAATGATAATAAATTGTTTAAAGAATTATCTTGTTAACTTGAATTCATTGCTACCTGACTCCAATTAAAAATTGGACAAAAAGCCAGAAATTCCAGAAAAAACAGCATCTTTCTAGCATTATTCAAATATGATATTAATAATAGTCTAGTTAATTACTTAACTTATCTTAATTGCAAATTTGACTAGAAGTGAATTTTTTTCAAACTGCAATTTTTTAGAATTTTTCTAAGAAAATATTATTAACATTAATAACAAATTGTTTAAAAAATAACTCCTGTTAACATTGATGAACTATCACTTTCCTATAATTGAAAATTGTACAAGTGGGAAATTTTTGAAAAAAAACCGCGTCTTTCTAACTCCATTCTATGAGAAAATTGGTAAAAACAACAATAAATTGTACAAAAAATTCATGTGAACATAATCTAATCATCAGTATGAAGTTGTCTTTTATGTGCCAGAAACAATGTTCATTCAAAAAACCACAAAAAAAGTCATAATTAGCGCGAAAAACTCGCAAAACCCATTTTTTCACTTATGGGGTTTCTTTGGGACCCTATAAAACAATCTTATGGTGTTGATATTTGAAAAGTGATTTTTTATTCGTATTCTACGGCTAATTGTGAAGAGAAATGTTAAATTTCAACTTGATTGAGATAATATTGAGGATTCTGAATAAGATTTACCTAAACTTCTTATTTTGTGTAGATTCGAACAAATTTCTGGGGTGTCCCCATAAACATTCAAAAAAAATTTTCAATGCATTTTTGGACCACCCTATTCAACAGCCATACTTACGTACTGAAAGGATTAAAAGTTTTTTCTTAACACTATCAACATATTAATTATTATTTGCTGCACCTATTAATTCAATTTCTCTACTAGAATGAAATGCAATTAAACAAGTATACATCAGTTCAAAAATTTCAATATATTATGTAACAAACAAATTCAGAAAGTAGCATGTAGAGTAGGTTTAAGAAAAATGTTTGCACCGAAAAGTTTTGGATGTAAATAAATCCTCAAGTTGTTTAATACCATATAAATATCTTGCTTCAAACAACTAGATTTTATGCGATGAATCTTCCGATTCTCTAAATACTAATGAAAATAAGATTGTAGTACCGATATGGCAAACCATTTGCTTTGTGATGAAGAAAAAACCTTGGAAAAACAATTAGGGTGACTTAAATTTCAGTTCTGAATACACCTTCCTCGAGAAAGATGTATTTGTAACACACGAACTACAAGGATTAATTCTCAGATTCATAAAACGACAAGAGGTTCGAAAAAACATCAGAAACTCTTAAATTTCAATTATGAACACAACTTCCTCGAGAAGGGTGTATTTTGAACACTTGGCCCATCAGTCTTACTTTTGAAAACGAAAACCTTGAAAAACAATCAAGGTGAGTTAACTTTTAGTTCTGAACACAACCTTCTCGAAAAAGACGTATTTTTAACACCTGGAGTACACCAGATTTATTATTTAGAGCAGCAAGATCTTGAAGAACGGTCAGGGTGATTGAAATTTCAGTTCTGAACACATCTTCCTTAAGGAAGCTGTATTTTGAATACCTGGACTACCAGGTTTACTTCTCAGGACGACGAAACTTTGAGAAACCTATCAGGGTGACTTAAATTTCAGTTCTGAACATACCTTTCTAGAGAAAGATGTATTTTGAGCACCTAGACTATCAGGTTTACTTCTTAGAACAGCGAGACCTTGGAAAATCAATTAGGATGACATAAATTTCAGTTTTGAACACATTTTCCTCAAGAAAGATTGATTTCGAACACCTGTACTACTAGCTTTACCCCTTAGAACAGCGAGAGATTTGAAGAACAATCATGGTGACTTCTATTTCAGTTCTGAACACATCTTCCTCGAGGCAGCTGTATTTTGAATAACTGGACTACCGGGTTTACTTCTTAGAACGACAAAACTTTGAGAAAATCATCAGGCTAACTTAAATTTCAGTTCTGAATACACCGTCCTCGTGAAAGATGTATTTTGAACATCTGGACTACCAGGTTTACTTCTCAGAAGAGGAAGGCCTTGGAAAATTAATTAGGATGACATCAATTTCAGTTCTGAACAGTTGAGGAAGTTTCGGGTAAAGAATGACGTGAAAGCTGAAGCGGGTTGTAGTGTGGTACGTTAGAGGTACTGTACTTGATTTTAATTGCGGAAAGAGCATTGATACGACTATAAACGTAGCACACCTGCAAGATCATAAATCATTTTGTACACAACTTGAATGTGTGCTTAGTGAAGTGTTTGCGTTGCATATAGGGAATAGCAGACTATAATAATCGACAATCTAGACTCTGTAAAAGCTGAACTTATAGCTCATAACTTGACAAGATTGATGATATTTCAGCCATACCTTATCAAGTGGAAATTGTCTTACAATTGTACAACTTGTGAAACAATTCGAAAGATTTTATGATATTTTTATTATAAAATTTAAAATCATGCAGTATGATAAGAGAGTATTTTGCTTTGCATGTCATGTGTCGAATATTTCTTCAAAGAGGGTATTATAAAATTATGTAGAAGAAAGACAGATGAGAAGTTTTTGTAAGGAAAAATTTTTCATGTTTACTGCCATCAAAACTTATTAAAACTTTTGTTTTATTGTAAACCTATTATCTCAATTCTTTTTCTCTGTCCCCTTTTCAAAATTTGTTGTACTTATTCATTTATAAGATGTCAAAGAGGTGTTAATGAAAATTACGTTACCAGAGTGTAATCAGTGTCGGTTAACATGCGCGAGGTCTAGTCTCGCGGTAGACTCATTACCTTGAGGATGAGGATATTAATATCCCCTTTGCACTGAAGAGAGCCCTCCTTCATTTCCCCTCACTGTTCCCTCCACCCATTCGATTTTCCCGTTTTTCTCATTCTCCCCTCATGGGTTATATATTCTCTCTTTCATTTCCTCATACTCCTTTACCATTCTATTTTCCGCTGATTTCTTTTTGGCATTGCATCCTGACGTGCATCAACCCACATTACGCATAAATGGTTTTAGCCTAGAAGAGAGAATACATACGACATCACAATTCATCAACCTCTCCTTGCAGACTGACGTTCGTGTGGGCCGAGTGTCTGTAGGGAAATTTGAATCATTTATAAGTGCTTGTATGTCATACTTCAAAAAATATGTTATGAACACGCACGTTGCACAATGAATTCCTAAAACTTATTCATAATGTAGAGTTTCAGGAAAGTTTTAATTAATTTAATTTGTAATTACGTCGCATGTGTTATGCTTTAGTATCCTTTCATAAATTAGCTTATTCATCAAGAGACCTTTGTGATGAGTACAATTTTTAAAGTGAAGTTTTTTTTATTTTTACATATAAGAGCATGTCCGAAACGTGGAAAAAATGGTTAGGCCAAGTGTTTTATTTGTAATTAATTTTGTTGGTCCAAATTGGTTGGTCCAGTTGGTCAAAATTATTTATTTAACAATAGTTAATTCCAGTATTGTCACATATTTTAAGGTATTTCTCGGTCATTCCGAAGATTTAAACACAATTTTATGACTGCGGTGAAATCCGCATCATCAATCGTCATGCATCTCTTGCCTCTATTTTATTGTGACTAGAAATTAAATTATTTTATTTTTGATTATTGAGAGAGGTTTATCAAGTAATCGAAATTCATTAAGAAATTTAAGAACTCTTATAAATTAACAAAATAGTTCTCCTTGAAAATTTCTACAAAAATTGCCCAGGAATTTTGAGATATTTTGAAGCAAATTTTAAAAGTCTTTTTGTCTATTATTTTATTCAAAGCAAAGTTTTTCAATACAGTAAAAAATGATTAATATGTAATAGTGAAAAAAGTAGCAGGTAATATGCGCACCGTGCTCATTAAAATCGTTATAACCTAATTTAATTAATTCACATCAATCTAAATTTGTAAAAGAAGCAGAAAAATAAGATAATTATTACAATTTCAAAAATAAATGGCAATACAACTTTCCAGGCTCTTTTTCGAAATTCCAGGACTTTTCCAAGTTTTCCAGGTTTTGTAACAACCTCGGTTTTTTGAGTATTTCCAAAAATGTGAATTTCATTCCGAAAAATAGTAGATTTTTCCTTCCAACTCCTTAAAATACATGCAAGAAGTTACTTGCTTATGAAACTCAAGTGGAAAGTCATTAATCGCATGCATTTTTTTTAATGTTAAAAAATTACATTTTTAAACGAAATTCTATAATATGTGTGTGTTATCGTTTTCATTTGAATTCGGCCAGCTATAGAAATATTAGTGATATTTATTTTCTTTAAAATCCAAAATTATAGATTACTAAAGAAACTTATGATATATTATTTCAAATTTTAGTTGGGACAATATTTGCAGACAAAATAGAACTGGGAAAATATATTTCGATGATTTGAACCTTTGGAACTTTAGGTACATGAATAAATGGCTCAAACATTCTTATCAATGGTTTAAAAAAAAGTTTAAAAAACAAAGAAAAAAATTGTCACTAACGTCTTACCATCCGAGTTTCATAAGCAAGACACTTACATGTACTTTAGCTGTCAGGAAGGAAAACAACAAGTTAGAAAAAAAATTCAGAGTATAACTTTTAACATTGATTGACAGTGCTATTAAAGAGTAAGTTTCAATAGTAATAGAATTCACGTAAATTTTGAATCTTAGTAGGAGTTTTATTTTATTTTATCGTAAAATATTTAATAATTGGCACAAGTGTCGCAGACAGATTAAAAAAAATATATTCTGTGATTTTATTTGAAATATATTTCGAAATATTCGCAAGTATTCTGAAGTATTCTCAAATATTCCCAAATATTTCCATACATTCTCGCATATTTTCTCATATTTATATGTAAAGGTCTAATTGATTATGAAAATGAAAGATTCACAATTGAAATATCTTTTTCAAGTAGGATTAGCTTTGAGAATTCAAATTTTAAATTCAAACCCTGGTTTCAACTTATTACTTACAACGATCTTAGTTGTATTCTAGATAGTGGTCAGTTTGAAGAATAAATTGATTGGTTCCATTTCAGAATAGGCTTCTTTGCATATCGAGATTCGCGGTAGTGAAGCGCCGCCAAGTAAAATAAAACCGGGAATATATTTCCTAGAAATATCTGTGAATTTAGCCGCTTTTGTGGATATCTCAGCCAATTTTTCATTGATTTGCATAAAACCTTTTTGAATTATTCAAAATTCGCTCAAAAATTAAACTATAATATAATATATAATATATATAATATTTATAATATACTATAGTATAAAATAACTTATATTTATCTTTTTTTGGCAGTTCAGTCAACTTATAGCCTACAATTTTCAACTGATTGGTTTAAAAATTTCCGTATAAATTGACGGGATAAAGCTTCAGTAATTTGTTTAGTAATTTTTTATTTTTCATTATTTCTAGACATATTTTTTCTGCAACAGATAAAACTCAGAGATATTTTTTATAAATTTTTGATTCACATATTATTTATGAAAATATTGTTGCACTCATTGCGCAAAAAATTAGATGACATTTTTTATAAAATTATGTGATTTAATGTATTATTCCAATAGTTTACAGAAACTAATTACATGAGTGAAGTGATATAAATTAAATTATATGAATTTTTCAAATAATAAGATTTTAAGGGACATTCTTATATCAATAATATAGTCCTTAAGTGGAAGGATTCTTTAAGCTTAAAATTAATCAAAAAAAGTTGTAGTTACCAAAGTTTTGATGCAAATTTTGAAATAAAATCCAAGTAATCATTAAAAGGAGAATTTGGACTATTATAAGGATTAATTAAAGATATTTAATGTCAGGTGATAAAATTAATAAATAATAATATGATAATAATTTTAATATTTTTTAGCAGGGAACTTCTATTGATTACGTAAGGATGATTTTTAAAATTTTAGACACCTGCTTCTTCACGTAACATATAAAAAATACATATCAATTATTTTCACCCTAAATGAGGTTTCAAGAAATTTTAAAAGATTTAAAGAAATCACAAGAGTTTTAGGCTATTTCGAACGATTTTAAAGGATTAGATGATTTTTTAAAAATTGCAAATGATTTGAAAAGATTTTAAGATTTTAAAGAAATTACCTGGTACAATTTCAGAGAGAATCTCAATTTTTTAAAAAAGATTTGATAAGATTTTAAGGTACTTTCAGGAGCCTAATGAGCTTTTTAGAGATTTTTTGAGGATTTTAAGTGATTTCAAGAGAAATCGAATGATTTCGACGGGTTTTGAGGGATTTTAAGGAATTAATAATGATTTCCGCGGATATCAGGGGATTTAAAGAGATATCGAAATATTTAAAAATAAGTGACGGGATTTCAAATGAAAATAGGGGATTTTAATGGGATTTCAAATATTTGAAGGAATTTAAAGAGGCCTTAAAACATTTTAGGGGATTTTAAAAGATTTGCCACGATTTTTGCGATTTTCCAAAATTTAAACGGATCTTAAGAGATATAAAGATTCAATGATTTTAAGAGATTTTCAGGAATTTTAATGTCTCATATTTTAGGGACCCAGTGGAAACAAAAAAGTTCGCTATTTGTTGTTAAAAAATACATACATATTGTAAGGGATTTTAAGTGATTCTGAAAGATTTCCACGGATTTTAAAGATTTCAATGAATTAACAAAATTTTATAATAAATTTTAAAGATTTTGAAATATTTCATGGAATTTCAAGGATTTTAACTAATTTTTAGAGATTTTAAGGGATTTTTACGTATTTTAAAGGATTGTAAGGGATTTTTAAGATTTCAAGTGATTTTAAGGATTTTTTACAGTTCTTATAGGTTTTTAACGGATTTCCAGGAAGCTAAAACGCTTTAAGGGGATTTCAATAGGTTATATACGATAACCATGAAATTCAAAGGATTTCAAAAATTGTTCCCGGGATTTAAAAGATGTTAAAGGATTTACAAAATTTTCAAGAATGGTTTAATTCATCAACTTTATATTTATTGGACGTCTGTGAAAAGTAATATTTCATAATAAACAATAAATAAAACAAATAATTATATAATGTTTACAATAGTATAAAAAGTAATCT
>CAKNWT010197204.1:0-11434 GCA_932066315.1 Andricus coriarius
TATCAAATTTACAATTGAAGTTGAAAATAATTTGCAAATTTGCTTTTTAGACACACTTATCATAAGGATAGATAATTCTCTAAAAATAGATTGGTTTCAAAAGCAATCCTGGTCTGGGAGGTACTTGACTTTTGATTCCGCACTTCCTTACAATCATACAACTAGCATTACTCCTGGCCTTTTTTTAGAATGTTTCGCATCTCGGACATTGCTTCCAGAACTAAAAATAATAATCTAATTAAACAAACTCTAACTAACAATGGCTACCCTAAATCTCTCATTCATCTCTGTTTAAAAAAATAAACTAACAAGTTTTACAATTCTGAATCTTTTCAAACTCAAAAGAATGGTAATAATTCAAAAAAGAACATTGATTTTATTGTCTGTCCATATATCAAAAATCTATCGGAAAAAATTCAACACACCTTAAATTCTTACAATATAAAAACCATCTATAAACCTATCAATAGTTTTTCCAAATTTTTCAATAACCTAAAAGATCCTTTACCTAAAGGTTAATCATCTGGTGTTGTTTATAAATATGATTGGAAGGATTGTGATTTTTCATACATTGGAGAAACAGGGAGATGCATTGAAACTCGCACACGTGAATATAAAAACTCGATTGGAAATCCGGGCACTTCAAATCACACTACTCTCTCAGAAGATTTTTTAGAACTTGGCCACAATTTCGATTTTGACAATTTTAAAATTCTCTCAGTTGCGAATAGTATTGCTCGCAGAAAAATTATTGAAAAATTTTTCATTAACGAAATAGATAATAATGTCAATATCAGATTTGAACAAAATTTTTTCCCGCTTGAATATAAACCGCTTACCAAGTTATAACAACTTAGCATTAGTTTTCATACATACACAGTAAGACTTTGCCATCTGTTCTGGCTCGTTGTGTTTCCGTCCATCGTATTCATTTATTTAGTTTTAACTTTAATTTTGGACTCTGTTTTATACAATAATGACCATTTTTTGGCATTTTTATTCTTATGTATGTTTTTTCTTTATTATTTATATAAACACATTGTCTAGTATAAATTGGAAAATACTTATTGACTCTTTATTCTATTGACGTTGCAAAAAGTGACTCATTGGATACATATACTTGAGAGGTCAAGACATATGCATATTGAACGACAAAATATTTAAGTATTTTGAAGTATATTTTTGCTTTTAATTTTTAAGTTGAAATTATATATAAAAAGTCATTTTGAAATAAGCCGATTATAATATTGCACTGGCTCTTTATGTTATTTTTACAAAAGTGACTATGCTACAAGTAAGTTGTTTTCACATACCGATTATATCAAATCACATAAAAATAGGTGAAAATAAATCCCGTGCAGAAATTTATAAAGGGCTCTAGTGGGGCCCGACTAGTTTTCTCTAACTCCAATCGGGCTCTAGTGTGGAAAACTAGTTGGGGCCCCATCCGGAACGTAACGCTTTGGCCATGGGGGCCCTACTAAATTTTCTAGTAGGGTTCTAGTGGGGGTTGCTACACTACAACCCTATTGAAGAGAAGGACCCCTGTGTTTGATTTACGTTATTGGGATGAATAATATTCTGCACTAACATTCAAATTAAGAGTATTTTACAATTGGTTTAATATTAATAATAATGTAATATGATGATATAATATTATTAATTATTATTATTATTATCGACAGCAGCTCGGAGCTTCCATCCTCCTTCCCAGCCCTTGGCGTTGGGAAGAATATTTTTTAATTTCGTGAGGCAGACTTTCTCATTGATATTTTGGCCCGTTGAATCTTTCCGTGTGTTGAAAATATCAGCTGAAATAATAATAGTACACTAAATATGCCAATGGCTTAATTATAATTGATTTATGTTGAATTTTGCGCGTACCGCGATTTTTGTACATTTACTTATTTGATATTTTTTGTATTATAATATAGGAGAACATTATTTTTATGTTGTGTTATTATTAGATTATATTTACTGTAACTTTAACTTTTTTAAATTATATTTACTGTACTTTAGATTATATTTACTGTATTTACTGTAACCTCACTCTCATCGCATTCTTGTTCGACTTTTTGCATTAAGCGGAACTTTTTGCTCTGAAATCGTATCTGCTCTTGCAGGCGCCTTTCCTCTTCCATCGTGGAGAAGAATAATTGTCAAACACATTACACAATTACATCAAGAAATAAAAACACAATACTTGAAAGCTCTGGCGAAGCACTGGACAGCTGTACTTGACATAACCTCTTTAACTTTAACTGACACATACGTGCCTGGTTCCAAAGAAAATGTTCAATAGTGCCCTAAATGAAGTTTCCGGAAAAAAGCGTTTACATGCACACAAAAAAAACACTATTTCTGCATACTAAAACCGTCAAAAACCTCCAAATTAATACTTTAGGCTTTAGGCAATAAGATTTTACTAATTTTCTGATCGGGGCCCCACTAGATACAGTTAGATTCGCAATACCTACACGAAGCATGGAATTCTTCACTATAGAACCTGATAGGGCCCCCATCAGTTTTTTCTAGACTAGATATTCTGATAGGAGCCCCTTCAGAACCCAACTTCAAATAGGGAAAGATGGGGAAATTTCTGCACGGGATATGTTTATGACGTCATTGTCTTGAAAACGTAACTCAGGAATATTTTGAAGTATACGATGCCTACGCACTCGTCTTGTGCTCGCTTTTGGCATTTCTTGCCACTTATTTTGTCACGTTTTTTATTATTAATTTAAATATTTTGGACGTTTCACACTTAAAATTGTAACTTTAACGATTTGGAATCAACTCACTTTGGGCCCCGAAATTAATGGGGCGCCATCTACTTTCAAGATTGGCTGTTAAGCCGGGGTCTACAGGAGGCCACATTTAACATATTTTCGGAGCCAGATAAGGCGGTGGCTTAAAATACCTGAAATTTATCCTAATATGAACCTATATGAAACGAAATTTCCTTAATAGAAATTGTCTGATATAAATGTATACCTTTTGCAAATGCCTCATGTCCCATATCCACTCTAATATAGGAAAGAGCCACAAAGTTCGTTAACGTCTCTATACTACTCCGCCCAGAATCCGTCGGTTAATGACCGTCGTGCCAATGAAATTGGGTGATTTCTCGGGCGATTGCAATCGCTCTCACATAAATCACGATTGAGTTTTCCCCGTATGACTAAAAGCGTGCACACGCCGTGAGTTCAGAGCAGCCTTAATCGTACAACGCCGCCATTAAGTTCCGATAGTTGATCTCGGTGCACACCTTCCCCTCTGGACATAAACATGTGCGAGTCAGCGACGCATGTGCGCGCATGCATGATCGTCATTTTCAATGGCGCTGGAGCTGGACAACCGACCATTTAACCTGCAATATACTGAATACTGTGGTGGTGTCGCGACGCCATTCAATCCAGCCCCTTCACCAAAGCCTGCTTGCTGCCCTCTCGTATTCTGCAGGCTCAGGGCCGTCTTTTTATCCTTAAAACTTGAATCATTCCATCCAATGACAATTCGAGAAGATCCATAACTGAAAGATCTAGTCAATTTTCTTAACTGATTCATACATTACTTTTCATCAGGCGGTTATTCATTATTTTCATCAATAACAAATTCAGTCTGATTCAACGCAGACTTTTCGTGGCGTTTTATAACCTTTTTACACTCAGATTTCGGGCTATTCCCCCGTTGGTTTCGAAGCTAATTTCGCGCACATTATTTGAAAATACATTATTACAAGTTAGTTATATAATTATATTATATATTTATATTATATAGTTATGTAAATAATTCGCGGGAAATCGATTTGGAAATCAGCGTGGAATTCAATAATCTAAAGTCTGTTTGACGTACGGCTTCAATATAGATTTAACACGATTTGTATAAAATTAAGGATGATTATACCCATTACGCCCTAAAATAAAAATAAAGTCGAAATAACTTTAAAATTTGTTATCCGAGTATGTTGAATGTCTAGCTAGTGTTCTCTAAAAAGTTGAGAATTTATCAAAATTTCACAAATTTGGGCAGCGACACTTATACAAAATCGTGTCAGGTTTGAAATGGAATCAGTCCCATGAATCTTGTGAAATGGTTATCCAACTTTATAAAATAATTGATTGAATTATGAAGTATTGCAGGATTATTTTGGGTACGGCCCTGAATACATCTTGGTCCATAGGCTGCCACTTTTCTCCCTCTCTTTGTCTAACAATCGCACCCTCCTCTAGTGTGCCCTTTCCCATCTTGTTCACCAGGGGGTACAGACAGATTGCACAACCGTCCAGCGCCAGCTGGCCAACCCCTTGACCCCTGAGCCATTACGTGGACATTCAGAGGCACAAAATCGCGCCATACGTCCCCCTCCCCCCCGTATGCGTCCATTCGAGTATATAGCTGGCGGAAGGGGGTTGGAAAAAAGGTGACCGTTCTCGACCGTTTGTCCCTTTCTCGTCCCTCCTTTCTTTTCTTCCTGTGCCACAGTGACCAAGACCAGAAGTATGTTGCATACTGTGCTACTTTCCAAGGTAAATGATTTTTTTTTTGTAAATACATTTGCCGAAACATCGCTTTTATGAAATTGGATGGAAGCAACTTTTAGGTGCGTTCAAGAGGTAACATTGGGGAGATTCTATTTTTCCGTTAAGAAATTTGGTACTGGTATTAGAGATCACTAATATCGGTATTAGATATTGGCATTAGAGATTGATTAACGAAAAATGTAATATTTGAGTACTACTCCATTGCATAGATTCCCTCAAAACTGGAGCAATTCCAGAACTGTTATACTGCACGAGACCCTGGCCGCACCGAAAAAACGATATTCTAATTTTAATAATTTCACTGTAAAAAAAGTATCATTTCGAGACTAGTTTTTGGGATTGAAACAGTCCTCCAAAAATATAGTCTCGGGTGGCTCCATTCTAATGCCACTTTATTTTGATGCCACTAAAAGACGCTCTAGTACGACTTTTTTGGATCAAAACAAGACTGAAGTGAGAATCAAATTTCAATGACGTAACGTAGCACATGGGACGTCCGTGAACTGTCACTGTAACTTTGTTCGTGTTGTTTTGACGGTTATATGGCTTTCGTCATGTAGAGTCGTTGCAAACTCTTTAAAAACGGGTTCTTTATGCAAGTTATGTGAAAATGGCCCGGTGGAGTTTTCTACTTGTGTTTTTATGTTTGCTTATCACATTAAGTATGCCGAAGTGTATCGCTCCGGGGTGCAAATCAGGTTACAAAACAGAACTCAGAGAACCCGAATATGAAAAAATTAATATTTTCGCCGTTCTGGAAGACTCAGCAATGAAAGATTTATGACAAAAAGCTTCAATTCGGAAAAAGTTTATGGTGATAGCTGGCCAGTTCATGTACAGTAAAAATTTTTTATGTCCACGAAAAAAATCCTAAAAGGACCTGATGGCACTATTTCGAGAAAAGTAAATAATTATATATTTACTGTATAATCGAAATCACAATTTACAAATAAGGCAAAAGTAAATTCTTTTTTATTCAATAAACTATATTTATTAGGTATTTTCACTTACTACTCGTTTAAAAAAAGTAACATTAATATAATATTTTGGTCGCATGAAATGTTAAAGATGAAAATTTGAAGTTAGTATCATACATTTTGAAGTCTACTAATTTAATCCTGAAATTAACGTCACTTTTTTTGTATCCTACTCAAATAGAACATTGACTAGATTAACTTGGTACTTGCACTTGCTGAGGGGAAAACAAACCGATTTTTTTTTAAACAAGTAGTAAGTGAAAATACCTAATAATACAGTTTATTGAACAAAAAATAATTTACTTTTGCTTTATTTGTAAATTGTGATTTCGATTGTACAGTAAATATATAATTTTTACCTTTATCATAATAGTGCCATCGCGTCCTGTTAGGATTTTCTCGTGAAGAATGTTTTCCTTTAAAAAATGTTTAATGTAAACGAACTGGCCAGCTTTCACGGTAAAATATTTCAAAATTAAAGCTTTCTACCATAAAGCATTAATAGCTGGGTCTTTCGGAACGATGGAAAAAATAATTGTTTTCATATTCGGGACCTTCGGGTTCTCCGAGTTCACTTTTTTAACCTGATTTGCACCACAGAGCGATACACATGAGCATAATTAATGCGATAAACATAAAAACACTGGTAGAAAACTCCACCGGCCCATTTTCACATAATCACTGTTTAATGTATTACATTACAAGACAAATCTCTATAGATATATAAATAGAAATTCTCGAATTTAAATGGAGAAATTTCGAAAGTAGATCAAAAAATTAGAGGGTTTTTAATTTTAAATTTTCAAAATCAATAACTTTAATTTTAAGCTATGTAGAATTCAAAGTTTTTCAATTTGGAAGAGGTAAAATTGCAGATTCTAAAAATTTTAAAATATAGGAATACAAATTATTCAAATTTTTTGCAACAAAATCACAAAATTTTTGTTTTCAAAACCCAAAACCTGCATAACCCTTAATTATAAATTGTCAAAACCAAAAACTCTTTACTTTTAAAGGTGTACAGTCTAAATCTCTACAATTTTAAAGAGTTACAATTGAGAGCTGTTCAATTCAAATGATATATAAATAAAAAATCCTAACTTTTGATGATTTTGAAGATGAAAAATTAACTTTTTAATTCTGAATATTACAAATTAAAGAAATTTCGATAGTTATTTGTCTAAACTCAAATTTTACTTTTTTTGTGCAGAAGATGGGAAAGGAGTTTTGGCCTATACTATTCACTTATATTTAAAGAATATAATGCGACAGTTTGCTAAGATTTCTTGAGCTGATTCCAAAGAAAGCTAATATGCAAAAAAAGAAATTAACGAAATTAGCTGAAACCTAATTCTATTTCGTAATTTATTATAAGACTTCGAAAAATAATTTTCGATTAACATGAGTGTTGCCAAAGATAAAAATATTCCAATGTTCCAAGCGTTCTTGAATTTGTATTAAAAATGCGAATAAACGACTGCACAGCTCTAATAAAAATGTTAAAATATTTTAGCTTGGTTAGAAAGTCTATTTTGATTTTAAACATATAAAATTTAAGATTTCGTTATTTGTAATAGGGGAGGGCACTTTCTAAAAAAGTTACAAATTTATTTGAAAGGCATTTAATGCCTTTTCACGTCGAACCCATTTTCCATCTCTCTTGTAACTATTATTTATTATTATTACTATTATTATTATTATTCCTAAATAAAGTAAAAGATTGCAATTAAATTGTCACAAATGAGAAATAGTATAATATAAAATATATACTAGATGTAAAAAAAATGCAATTTTTTAAAATAATTGAATAAAACAGATTTTAACTAATTTTTTACAATCAAAATGAAACAATTTTTGGTTATATTTTACAGACTAAAAATTAGGTAAAAATAAAATTGCTTTTTTTTTGTAAATGTAATAATATAATTATTCGAAATTATGTATCCACCTTAAAAAAACCCTTGGAATCTTTCAAAATATCCTATAAACTTACAGGTTCTGTAAAATCCTTCTGTAGCTTCCAAAATTATTGACAGCAGCATGCAAAGTTTTTGAATTCCTTAAAATTATTAAAACCGTCGGAACTCCCTTGAAATTGTTTAAATCTCTTGAAAATGCATTGGAATATCTTAAAATGAATAAAAAAGTTCTATGAATCTTTTAAAATTTCCTAAAATATTTGAAATCCTTTGACATCTTTTGAAATCCCTTGAAACTTTTTAAAGCTCTAGAAAGTGCCTGCAAATCATGTACAATACCCTCAAATATTGCAAATCCTTCGGAATCCCATTAAATTATTGGAATCCATTAACAATTAATTTGTAATCTTTTAAAATAACCTAAAATATTTAAAATCCTTTTAAACATTTTGAAATATTTTAAAGCTCTTCAAATTCCAAGAAATTTGAACAAAAATTTTAAATATTTCAAATCCATTCATTATTTAATTGTCGATTGATTCTCAGGATAAATTGAATAAAAAATTCAAAAAAAAAAAAAAATTTGATATCCATCGAATTAAGTAGAAGTGATTAAATTTAGAAAAATTTAAGTAAATTTCAATAGTTCAAACGAATTAAAAGAATGCGGGATAAATGGATAAGAATTCACTTTTAATTCGAAAAAAATAATTTCAAATCTCCTAAAATCCTAGAAACCCTACGAAATACCTCACCTCTTTTGAATACATTCTTTAAAACCTACTAAATTTACAGATTTGTATAACTTTCATAAGTGAAATAAATCGAAAAATATTTTTTAAATTAACAATATTATTTTTTAAATTATAATAATAATAAGATTTTTTATATTACCAACATTATTTTGTTATTACCAATTTTGTTCTCCGAGTTTCTTTGTTCATTTTCTCCGAGTTTAATTTGAAAAATAACCATTAAAACAGTAAGACCTTGAAAACCCACCCGGGTATCTCAAATTTTAGTTCTTAACCCTACTTCCCCGAGGAAGATGTGATCAACACCTAGACTACCAGGACGGACCTTTGGAAGAACATTTACCTCATTACTTTTCAATCATTGTAATATGAATTTTTCACTACTGAATAATAATTCGCATTATTAAATTTAAATGAAAATTAAAACGACATTACAAACTTTTGTAATTTTGTAACTTTTACAATTAAAAAAGTAATTCTATGCATCATTTTCAATTTAAACGTTGTCTTATATTCAAATAAATAATATTTACTATATTTATTAGTATTTAATAATTATATATTTATTCACCTTCCTCTTTTTAAAATAATGCAACCTTTTTCGCCTTTTATATTTTCTCTATCACATTTCAAAAGTAGACAAAAATTTAAACAATGAAGAATTCCCATAAGCATGAAGTTGCAAGCAATTAAAACAATACTCCATGTATATTATTTTAATTCGCTACTACGTTTTTCAATCTTAAGTTAGCAAAGTAAAATAGTACGAACGATGGCATCAAAACAAGACGATTTGGTATTATAACAGGACGCTAAAAAAGTGATGCTTAATTAAAATGGAACCATAGTTTTTACAGTGTTCCCAGTAAGTTTAAAAATATTTGTAACTTAAATAGGCGCCAAGAATATATTCTTAATTTACGATGGAGGCCCTCTTACCTTAAGAATATATGTTCTTGTCTAATTTTAAGAATTTCCCACTAACTAACTTTAAGACTATACTAACAACATTTTGACACATTTTGATGAAATATTTAAGGGGCCATTCACAAAATACGTGATACATTTTTCACGAACTTTTAACACCCCCCCCCTTGCGTAATGCTTTTTCCATTGTTCTTTACATGGAGAATGATACTTTGATAGACCCCCTCCCACCCAGAACGTATCATGTATTTCGTGAATGACCCCTAATTATTTGTATGTTATACTTACCATGTTTCTTCAAAACGAAACACTCAGTGCCCAAAAATAAATCAACAAAAACAACATTTAACTAAACAACTCGTAAAAAAATGAAAAAATGAGGAATTTCACGCCGGTATTTAACCTGACTATCTTACTTCTTTGTTGAAATGTGACGGCAATCCCGAGTCGAAGTTTTCAATTTCGTTTGAATTTCTATTTTCGAGACTGAGCCGAAAATGAAACGAAATCGAAAAGAAAATTAATCAAAAGTTCTGTCAAGTCTAGCAATGGAGATTTCACTCTCGCCTCACTCTCGAAACTTGCGAGGATTTCCCGATTCGCAATTTTCGACAATGAGGCGAGAGTAAGCTTACATTGTCTTCACTTTCTGTTCACTCTCCATTCACTCTCTTCTCAATTTCTACCCGATCGCTCTGCACTCTCGTTTCTTACATTTTTTTCGGTTACTCAAAAACGCTCTTTTGTATATGGCCTCAACTTATTCTTGTCTTCTTCAAACTAAGTCAGACGTCATAAAATATACAATCAATGCAAGTTCGAGATTCGGTGTTGTACATTCTTTCATTAACCCTTTGGCACTGGCGGGCGGCATTCCATGCCGCTTTCCGATAAAAAAATATGATTATTCTCTAGTGTGCCAAAGTACCGCTAAAACGTGCTAAGGTATCTTTCAAGCAACTATCATAATATGTCCCCATATTCCATACTCCTTCCTGCTTCCATGATGCTCTTTACAGTCGGCAATGATCTCGTGAAGAGAAAACGTGCGTTCTCTCAGCACTTCGTAGCGCCCGCAGTGGGGAAAATAACCTATTTACTTAACAACAACAAAAATGTTTCCGGAATTCCTATAGAGGCTATTTTTAATGCTAAATTAGATGGTATGATAATTTGTGTGCAGAACCACAAATAAACATTCCTATTATGGAACAAGTTGTCGATTCCGTGTGGGCGGCACTCCATACCGCCCGCCGGCGATCTACTTCGCTTATAGTACGCGCCAGTGCCAAAGGGTTAAAGTTGTCATTCGTTGTGATTGTTCACGACTAGTTTGCCAGTACGCGGTCTTGAAAAGAATAGAGATTATTGGAGTGTTTGAAGCGATTGGCCAAAACTACACACAAACAACAGACGCATTTTGAAAACGATGTAACCAAACAAATGATACTTTTGTAATCGCGGTGGATTTGAATACTTCTGTCTGTGTTAATGTTGTTCTTGATGATTCAATGAACATTGGAATACCAATTAATAAAAAAGAATTGGAATAAAGTCACATGGCATGAAGTAAGCTCGGGTTTTCATTTAAAAGGAACAAGTAGAAATTTAATAAATACCGCGCAATTGGACAATTGAAAACATTTATATTTGTCGAAAACATTCCGAAATCTTTTTAGAAAATTAGTGAAATAGGAGTGCTTTATAAACAGATATGTGATGGAAAAAAGGTGAACATAAGCGCTAGTAGTAAATGTCAAAATATGACGGATAGAAATACGGTCACGTGTAAATATTATCTGTTTCGAGTAAGTAATTGTCTGTTGGGCACGAAAACGTTTATAAAAATCCCGCGGGTGAAACATGTATTTAATGTTTGCCGATGATATTTCAATTTTTAGGCCTTATTTTTTTCTAGCAGCAAAAGTATTTTTGTAAACAGGCTAAGGGTTTTCTAATCATTTTATAATTCGATTTTGTTCAGGTACTTCATATTTCTTTGATAAAACAATGAATCAATTCAAGCCATAAATAATACAAACATACATTTTTATTAATAATATAACAAAAATAGGAAACAAATTTAAAAAAAAAAAAAAAATACAACAAAGATATTTTAGTTTGTCTGGGAAAAGAAGAAAAGAAGACAAAACTAACCTCCATGTAATCTCATAAAAAAAATGATAGTTTCGATAAGAATCAAATTAATGATTTTTCATTGACAAATTAATTATTTCTGGACTGAAAAATTGATTTTTTTACTTAATTTATTTTTAGAAAAAAATTTCGAGATGCTGATTAGAAAGAATTTT
>CAKNWT010197215.1:0-10501 GCA_932066315.1 Andricus coriarius
TTTTTTTTTTTTGATTTTTCAAACGTTTTTATTTAATTGATCCTGAGCATCAATTGAGAATTAAATAATGAAAGGATTTGAAATATTTAAAGTATTTTTTCAAATTTCTTGGCATTTTTAAGATCTTTAAAATATTTCAAAAGATTCAAAAGGATTTGAAATATTTTAGTTTAGTTTGGAAGATTACAAAGAAATTTATAATGGATTCCAGTAATTTAATGGGATTTCGAAGGATTTGAAATATTTTAGGTTATTGTAAAAGATTTGCAGGCACTTTCAAGAGATTTAAAAAGTTTCAAGGGAATGCAAAAGCTATCAGAGGGTTTTAAATATTTTAGGAAATTTTAAAAGATTCATAGAACTTTTTTTATTATTTTCAATAGTTTATAGGAATTTCAAAGACTTCAAATATTCAGAATTAAAAAGTTGATTTTTCATCTTCAAAATCATCAAAAGTTTGGATTTTCTATTTATATATCATTTAAATCGAACAGTTTTCCATTGTAACTCTTCAAAATTATGGAAATTTAAATTGTAAACCTTTGAAATTGAAGATTTTTTGGCTTCGACAATTTATAATTAAGGGTTCTACAGGTTTTGGGTTTTGAAAGCAAAAATTCTGTGATTTTCTTGCCAAATTTCATAACTTTAAAATATAAATCGTAAAATTTGAATAATTTGTATTCCTATATTTCAAAATTTTTAGAATTTTTAATTGTAACTCATTAAAATTGAAGAACTTTGAATTTTGCATAGTTTAAAATTAAAGTTATTAATTTTGAAAATTTCAAATTAAAACCCTTTATTTTTTTACCTAATTTCGATATTTCTTCATTTAAATTTAAGAATTTCTATTTATATATCTATAGAGATGTGTCCTGTAATGTAATACATTAAACAATGATTGTGAAAATGGCCCGGTGGAGTTTTCTACTAGTGTTTTTATCTTGATCACATTAATTATGCCGATGTGTATCGCTCCAGGGTGCAAATCAGGTTACAAAAGTGAACTTGGAGAATTCGAAGATCCCGAATATGAAAAAAATTAATGTTGCCATCGTTCCGAAAGACCCAGCTATTAAAGCTTTATGGCAAAAAGCTTTAATTGTGAAATATTTTACCGTTACAGCTGGCCAGTTCGTTTACAGCAAACATTTTTTAAAGGAAAATATTCTTTGCGAGAAAATCCTAAAAGGACCCGATGGCACTATTTTGTTAAAGGTCAATAATTATATATTTACTGTAAATTCGAAATCACAATTCACAAATAAGACAAAAGTAAATTCTTTTTTATTCAATAAACTGTATTACTAGTTATTTTCACTTGCTACTGTTTGAAAAAAAATTCGGTTTGTTTTCCCCTCAGCAAGTGCAAGTACCAAGCTAATCTAGTCAATGTTCTATTCGAGTAGCATACAAAAAAAGTGACGCTACTTTCTGGATTAAATTATAAGGATACAAAATGTATTATATTAACCTCAAATTTTCTTCTTTAACAATTCATGCGACCAAAATCTTAAATTAATGTTACTTTTTTTAAACGGGTTGTAAGTGAAAATACCTAATAAATATAGTTTATTGAATAAAGAAGAATTGACTTGCGTCTGATTTGTAAATTGTGATTTAGATTTTACTGTGAACATATAATTATTTATCTTTCTCAAAATAGTTCCATCAGGTCCTTTTAGGATTTTTTCGTGGTGATAAAAAATGCGTTTACTGTGAATTAAATGGCCAGCTTTCATCGTAAAATTTTTCCAAATCAAAGCTTTTTGCCACAAATCTCTTCTTTTGTAGCCTCATTTGCACCCCGGAGCGATATACTTCGGCATAATAAATGTGATATACAAACATAAAAACACCAGTAGAAAACACCTCCGGGACATTTTCATGACGAAAGCCATATAACCGTCAAAACAACACGAAGAAAATTACAGTGACAGTTCACGAACGTCCCATGTGCTATGTTACGTCACTGAAATTTGATTCTCACTTCAGTCCTGTTTTGATCCAAAAAAGTTGGACTAAAAGGTCGTTTAGTGGCATCAAAATAAAGTGGCATTAGAATGGAGCTACCCGAGACTATATTTTTGGAGGACTGTTTCAATACTGAAAACTAGCCTTGAAACGATACTTTTTTTTACAGTGTGAGTAGATAACAATTTCATTCACAAATAAAAAATCAATTTAACTTAATAAAACATTGTTCAAAACATTTCAATAGCTTTTCTAATTATACCTTATTATAAATTATACCATACATAATTTACTTTAATGTTATTGATTTAATTTTAAGCTAAAAATTTTCTTGTTATAGAGTAAAAATAATCAGACTTTTTTAATTGCTACAAAATTTTTATAAACATTTGTTACATATGTTCTGTCTTTTTGGGATTCAGTAGAGCATATTTACCATAAGGGTTTTCTGAACTGAACATTATTATGCAAACAGAGAAACATACTTTAGATTTGTCCATCGTACACACTTTCTTTCGATTCTTTTTCATTATTTTGTGCGACCTTTAGAATCTATAATTGATTATGAATGATTCACAAAAAACTTACCCATGCTGTGGGCGTGTATTGCTGACTGAGATTACCGAACCTTATGACACAGCGTCTACTTCTCAACTGAGTTGCCGTTGAAAATGATGGAGTCTGAGAACAAGAAGTGGGAATGAGGTGCCGTTATTTTGTACAGCACGCATCAAAAGATTCAGTCGTTTTCATTCAATCAGCACTAAATCGCCTATTAAAACGTATGTGCTCATCTTTATGTCAAGTTTACGTTTCTCTTACACTTAAGGTCTATAATTTGTAATTGCTGCATTCTTTATCACAGAATTTAAACACGGTAGTGTGAAAATGCTGAAATTAATTGGAATTATTTGAAGGGTGTCAAACCATAGTAGTCTAAACGCCATCTTTCACTAAACCGTTTTTATTGGCTCAACAATTTTCTTCATTCGAAATACATGTACAACAGTAAAAAGGCTTCTTAAAAAAATTGGAAGTGGGTTTTCTGAAAATACATAATAAATATAAATCCAACACCCATAAAATAGAAAAATAAATTCATTCAAATAACATTTATATTTTTCACGTTACATTCATTAATATTTAAATTCGATATTGGTATAAGTCCGATTTTTAACATTCGTCTTGAGTTTTAGCTTCATTTTTCTCCAAAAAGGAGTAATTTTGATTGAAAAAATTATAATAATCTAAATAAATCAAGCCAGTTTGATTTGGGGTAGACCGAGGAAAGACCAACTTCTAGGGCGAAATCGACTTTGCAAATATCATTAATATCCCGTATAATTTTAATTTTTCTTTGCATAAAGTAATCTAGTTTATTAGAGAAATGGTGCAGCAAAATCAAATATTGAATATTCACGTTGAAAAGAAAAATTATTCAAAAGACAGTTTTGGAAATAATATTAATAATAATAATAGAATAATATATAATAGAAATATAAATAAATATATAATATATAATAATATATAATAGAAAGAAATAATGGAAGATTCGCTGACAATGATTTGTCCTTCGCAATATTAATTGAAATACAGCATGACAATTTGATCTTCTAAGAGATGAAAAGTTATTCTATCATTAATTGTGAAAATGAAACTTAATTCATGTCCAGAATGTAATAAATTTATAAAATAGCTGAGGCTAGGCCATTGGCGAAAGAGGAACCAAGGAAATAGTTAACAAATGCTTCGATGGTAACTCTACCATAAATTTAGTCGATAATACGATCAAACGCTAACCTCAAAATAAAACGTGTGTTAAACATACGGACCATTCTATTTCTCAACATTCGCTAAAGCAGACATTTTTACTTATTTGGCAGATACCTGCGCGTGAAGTACAGAATGTCAACGAATAAGTGATTATACCAAATCTATCAATATTTCAAATAAAGCGAACTTTTACTTCTTGCTGCATACGTGACCATCCGCGAAGAAAGAGACCTAACGCGCGGTGGCTTCATTTTACAGGAGAAGTGATTGAAGAGGCGGTTCAATACAGAAACTTCATAAGAGAGTCTCACTTTGCAGTTGAATAACAATTCGAATTTTTGAGATATTGGAAAAATATTTTTCATTATTGAGGAGCAAATAAGCAACTATAGATGGGTGTAAAAAACTAAAAAATCTATTTTTCCGCATTAGTTCCCTTTCTTTCCGGACGGTCAGATATGATTAAAAGTAATTTTTCGGACGAACAAAATACCGTTGACGGTCTGTCTCCGCATGCAAGGCAAAATAGACGAAATAAAGCTTGTAAGAAATAATAAAATTATCAAGTCATTATTTTATTAAGATAATTAATACGTTCGGAAATTTGATGTACAATAACGAGGGACTCTAAATAAAAAAATGTATCAGTTGCGCGCCGTCTCAAGTTTTTATAGAGCCGTCAGTCTTGTCACGATCTGCCCTACAGTTAGATTTTTTTCTATTTCAAAAAAGTATATTATAAATCAAGGAACAGAAAAGAGTTAGATCACCCTTCTCTCAAGGTTAACACGATATTCTTTACAACCTGTATGAAAAAGTGCAACTTCGTTATGCCTGTGAAGGCGGATCGTCCAATCTACAGGCATTCAAAATCGTACTTTTTAATGCATTTTTCCAGGTCATTAAAATTAAAAGATTAAAACTCTCATACATAAAAAATTGGAATCAACTTCCGAAAAGTCCATTCCTCTGATTGATTTGTAACTCTATATATCCATATATTTTGATGCGCTTATTACGAAATTGATATTGAAAATACCCGCAAATTTGATTTTCATGGTGAAAACCAGAGAAAACCCCTAAAAGTAATGGATTTTCGAAGTTATCTCTGTAAATAGAAAAAATATCAGAAAAGTTTTCAAACAAAAGTTTTAGAACAAATCAAAATATACATGTTTGTTCCCACACACTTTTCCTTCCAGATTGATACTTTCTGAGAAAATCGCAATTAATATTTAGTAAGCGCAACAGGCTTGAGTCGTTGGAAAGTGTAGGGGCTTGAACAAAATTATTTCTGTGACCAGTACCAGGGTTGCCTTCCCACCCCCATAATATGTTGGAAAGGGGTTGGGGTTTCACTACATTTATTCTGTGACCAGACACAGCGGTGCCTTTCCCTCCACGAGACATTGTAAGAGAACTAGGGTTAACCAACATTACTTCTGTGACCAGTCACAGGGGTGCCTTTCCCGGCACGTGATATTGGAAAGGAGTATGGATGTGACCTATATTATTTCTGTGACCAGTGACAGGGGTGCCTTCCCAGCTCCACGACAAGTTGGGAAAGGGTTAGCATTTGATCAACATTATTTCTGGGAGCAGTCAAAGGGGTGCCTTTCCCTCCACGAGACGTTGAGAAGGCATAGGGATTTGACATACATTATTTGCATGACCAGTAGGGTGGGTCGAAAATACAGTCCAAACTCCGAGCAATGCCGTTTTCGGGGCTGTAGGGGAGTATAATTCCAAGAAGTCATAAGCCCCCACTCTGAGCGCGGTCACGCTCGAATGCGTGCAGGAGAATTCAGCTGACAAACTTCGAGCAATGCCGCGCGTCGATTAGGTTAAAAATCTATCTCGAACATCGTTTTATGTATATAGTGTACATTACGTGTGTACAAAAGTGATTCATATTGGATTATTTCGTTATGAACCCGAGCTTAAAGGTATGTAAAACACAAAAATCATTCATTATCTATGGTATGTTCGACTCTTAGAATAAATGTAAACAAAGCTCTAAAATTACAAATACTTCACCTCACTTTTAACGTAACCTGTGAAATCTCGTGCAGTACATTAATAATTATTTACTGTGTCGTATTGCTTGTTTTTTTAAACAAAGAGAATCTCAAATATCGAATTGTGAATTATAACCTGAATTTGATGTCACTCGTGTAATCTTATAATTAATTATAACAGTACATGTAAAACCTAAACAAAACGAAACAATGAAAAGCTTTTTTTACAGTAGTAAAAATATATATTCGTTCATTTGAAATATGGAAAATCACTCTTTCACTCTTTCCCACGTTTTGTACTGCGCAATAATACTGCGAGCAGTTTTCTCATAGAAACTCACATTAAATGAGCTGAAATCAGACATCTAATATCGTTTGAAGGCGATTTTACAATTTTTCATGGTTTTCTTAAGGTTTTAACGTTCACATTTTACGTTGAACATTCATCCAGAACAACTTTATCCAAAGCCTTTAAATATTTGACGAAACATAAAATAAACAATGATTAGTTAGCCCTATAGTGCATAAATTTGATTTTATATCATAGTAAAATTTTTTTAAGTGGACTAAAAATAATTTTGAATAACGAACAGTTTTTCTAATATCTTATTTCTTATATGTATAATAAAATGAACAATTTGTTTGACTGAATAACTTTGAGATTTTGCCAGAAAAAAAACATCAGATTCGGCCGCTTCGTTCCCGGCACTCCTCGGAGCGTTAGCTATGAGATGCATCGATCGCGACCGACGCTAAAGTGGTGGGGGTAGCGTTCGAGCGAGAAATCGGAGAAGCGGCATTGCTCGGCGCGGTACTGACCCGAGCTTGGACTGTAAATACTTTTGGAATTCGAAATCGTTACAACGCGGAAAATTAGCGTTTTGGGGTCCTAAAACAGTATAATTAATTTTTAATCAATCGCCATGCAGCTTGATGAGCCGCGCTGGAAAAAAAGGTCAGAAAAGTTTTCTCAATTTTCTTCGGATTTTATTCTGTCTTTTTCTGAGAGATAATTCCTATTTAATTTATCACTGTTTGCGGAAAATTTTTTTAACACGTTTTCAAATAGGAGGAGAATTTTCAAAATTCGCTGTATTGCTAATTTCGATTCCTAGTTCTTGGGGATTTTGTTTTCTAATGCATTTTTGTCACTAAAAAGTTTTCATGTACCTCAAATAGTTCTCCTCCTATTTGAAAACGTGTTAAACAAAATTCCGAAAACAATGGTAAATTAAATAAGAAGTATCTCTCAGAAAATGACAGAATAAAATCCGAAAAAAATTAAGAAAACTTTTCTGACCCCCAGGTACGTGAGAAAAATTGAAACTCAATCAAATTTAAAAACTCTGCAAACGAGAAATTTTTGAAACCTTTTTTTCAAGCGCGTGTAACCAAGCTCCATGTCGATCGATTTCAAATTAATTATACTATTTTAGGACCGCAATACGCTACTATTCGGCGTTGTAGCGATTTCGAATTACAAAAGTATTGATTTCCGACCCACCCTAATGTCCAGTGATAGGGGTGCCTTCCGGGCTCCACGGCATGTTGGAAAAGGGTTAGTGTTGGACCAAATTATTTCTTCGACCAGTCACAGGGGTACCTTTTCCTCAATGAGACGTTGGAAAAGAGTTGGGGTTTGTCCAAAATGATTGCAGTTTATTTGTTTCAATTCAGAGTGGTCCGAAACAGCTAAGAAGGCGGAAATAAGTCGAATATATGAAAGTCGTTTCTGGTGTATAATTGTGTATTTTTGTCACACGTAAATATACAAGGCATCACACGGCAACCATATTTTTATCCTTCGTAACTCTGAAGTCTCGTAAAATTCTCCTGAACATGACGTATCCACAGCAGCGTTGCGCACTCTGATTCCACTGTGACTTTCGGTTGTTAAGCCTATCGCGTTTACCTCATTAACAACACACAAAGAGCTAACATATTATATACCAAATTAAAGGACGCATTTCGCTTTAAAAAAGTGATAAGCCAAAAGTTGAATGTAGCCCACTGACTGCTGCTCCAAGTAATGTGAAAAAAAATATCATTTCAAGGCTAGTTTTCGGTATTGAAACAGTCCTCTAAAAATATAGTCTTGGGTGCTTCAATTCTAATGCCACTTTATTTTGATGCCACTAAAAAACGTTTTAGTACAACTTTTTTGGATCATAACAGGACTGATGTGAGAATCAAATTTCAGTGCCGTAACGGAGCACATGGGACGTCCGTGAACTGTCACTGTAACTTTGTTCATGTTGTTTTGACGGTTATATGGCTTTCGTCATGTAGAGTCATTGCAAACTCTTAAAAATGTAACAATAAATCGGTTTCTTGATGCAAGTATTGTGAAAATAGCCGGGTGGAGTTTTCTACAGGTGTTTTCTCCGGGGTGCAAATCAGGTTACAAAAGAGAACTCAGTGAACCCGAATATGAAAAAATTAATATTTTCGTCGTTCTGGAAGACCCAGCTATGAAAGACTTATGGCAAAAAGCTTTCATTTGGAAAAATTTTACAGTGAAAGCTGGCCACATCATGTACAATAAACATTTTGTATCTCCACGAAAAAATCCTAAAAGGACCTAAAGGCACTATTTTGAGGAAGGTTAATAATTATATATTTACTGTAGAATTCAAATCACAATTCACAAATGAAACAAAAGTAAATTCTTTTTTATTTCATAAACTGTATTTATTAGGTATTTTGACTTACTACTCGTTTAAAAAAAGTAACATTAATTTAAGATTTTGGTCGCATGAATTCTTAAAGAAGAAAATTTGAGGTTAGTATCATACTTTTGTAGCATTCTAATTTAATCCTGAAATTAACGTCACTTTTTTGGATCCTACTCAAAGAGAACATTGACTAGATTAACTTGGAAGTTGCACTTGCTGAGGGGAAAACAAATCGAATTTTTTTGAAACAAGTATAGTAAATGAAAATACCTAATAATACAGTTTATTGAATAAAAAAGAATTTACTTTTGTTTTATTTGTAATCCGTGATTTCGATTTCATAGTAAATATACAATTATTTAACTTTATCAAAATAGTGCCACCGGGTCCTTTTAGGATTTTTTCGTGGAGAATGTTTTCCTTTAAAAAATGTTTACTGTAAACGAACTGACCAGCTTTCACGGTAAAATATTTCAGAATTAAAGCTTTTTGCCATAAAGCTTTAATAGCTGGGTCTTTCGGAACGAGGGGAAAATTAATTTTTTTCATATTCGGGATCTTCGGATTCTCCGTGTTCACTTTTGTAATCTGATTTGCACCCCGGAGCGATACACATCGTCATAATTAATGCGACAAACATAAAACACTAGTAGAAAACTCCACTGGGCCATTTTCACAATCATTGCTTAATGTATCTATTACATTACAGGACAAATCTCTATAGATATGTAAATAGAAATCCTTAAATTTAAATGAAGAAATTTGGAAAGTAGATCAAACAATTAGAGGATTTTTAATTTAAGACATTCAAAATTAATAACTTTAATTTTAAGCTATGTAGAATTCAAAGTTCTTCAGTTTTGAAGAATTAAAATTGAAAATTCTAAAAAATTTTAAATATAGGAATACAAATTATTCAAATTTTACGATTTATATTTCAAACGTATGTAATTTGGCAACAAAATCATAACATTTTTGTTATAAAAACCCGAAACCTGCATCAGCCTTAATTATAAGTTTTCAAAACCGAAAACTCTTGAATTTCAAAGGTTTACGATTTAAATTTCTATAATTTTGAAGAGTTACAATTGAAAACTGTTCAATTTGAATGATATATAAATAAAAAATCCTAATTTTTGATGATTCTGAAGATGAAAATCAACTTCTTGATTCTGAATATTCCGAATTGAAGAAATTTCGAAAGTGATTTGTCTAAACTCAAATTTTACTTTACTTGTGCAGAAGATGGGAAAGGAGTTTTGGCCTACACTATTCACTTATATTTGCAGAATAGAATGCGACAGTATGCTAAAATTTCTTTGGCAGATTCTAAAAAAAGCTAATGTGCAGAAAACAAATTAACTAATTTAGCTGAAACCTAATTTGAATTCGTAATTTATTATAAGACTTCGAAAAATAATTTTTGAATAACTTGAGTGTTACCAACGATACAAATATTCGTTAATGGTCTTTCTTTAAGAGCGACTATACAAATTAGAGGTGTGCAGTCGTTTATTCGAATGTTTAATCCAAATTTAGACATGCCTAGAAAGTTGGTTTGATTTCCTTAAGCTATTGCAATTTCTAAATAAAAAAACTCCCTTTTTTTATAAAAGAAATGATTCCAAAAGTCAAGTCGAATATTTGAAATTCGATTTATGCGAATATTGAAACAAGTCAAATTTAGAAGATTCGACTTGAATTTTGGATCCATATTTTACAAAAAAAAAGGAAAGTTATTTTGATTGTAAAAATGTCATAACACTGGTTTACAAAAAAAGGTGATGACCATTTGACAAGACCACTTTATCCTCATGTATTTTGACGCGCTAAATATGAATCCAAGGTCTATTTACCTCCATCACTTCAGTTTCAAGGTAATTTCAATGTCAAGTACAGCGACAACCGTGCAATAAACTTCAAAAACCTTTTACATATGTTTTTGGGGTCGCTGAATCGAAATCCGATGAAATGATGTGTTCAATACGGCTATGAGACCGAGGCATAGAATGCTTGTACTTATACTATAATATTTGGATATTTTAATCATATTGGTTA
>CAKNWT010197218.1:0-12394 GCA_932066315.1 Andricus coriarius
ACTGTCTTATTGTATCTACATATTGTCAATTTTGTTTCGTCCTTCCTAACCATTACAAAGATTTATCTTCAATATTTTAAAGATGTAGTTCTTTTGAGTGAGTGAAGTCTTTAATTTTTAGACTTCTATAAACAAACTTAATGTATTTTAAAATTTTTACTACACATTTTTTGACTTGAATTTATTCAAAAAGTGACATTTTTCTATGTTTCCTTTTTCGATGTTTGTTTAGTCTTCGAAATCAATCTTATCGCAGGTACAAATTTACATTAATTATTCTTTTTATTTTAATTTTTCTCTTAAACATTGCTAACTTGAAGTATTACTGTATTTAGGTTTAAAAGCCTTTTGAAAAAGGTACGCAATTGTACAGAAACGTACGTAAAGGATGGAGAAAGGAGTTTTTAATTAATAAAATTTGAGTTGGAAATTGGTTTTTGGCTCATTTTTTATTTAATTTTTATGTGGACCGTAAGACATACCAAATTTCACAAATTATCATTTTTGAAATATCAACTGTTTTCATAATCTTTTTTATTTCAAAATTCGACCATTCGGTTGAAAATTTATCTTTTATGGTATAAAGTCATTTCTTTTTTGCTTGAAATAAATTCGAAATTTTTAAATTTAAGCCTCAAATGTTATTGTTTGATTCCGCATACAAAATATTAAAACACTCGTTTCTGAATATTAATGGTCAGAGAAAATGAAAAATTCGGCAGGGAAAAATCAGGGAATAGTCAAGGAACTTTGCAAATAAAGTTTTTCGGCCACTCTCTTCACTTTATGGAATTTTAGTACCAAAAAATATTTCAAAAAAAAATTAGAAAGAATAAACATAGAAATCTAAAATCCGATTTTAGCGCTACCGCGGACGAGTTTTCGAATAAAAAAAATAACAGTACAGTATCTTTAAGCCGATGCTTCAATTGTGAAAATTAAAATTGTGATCATTATATATTTAAAATTTAAACTTTCACACTGAAAGTTTTAAGAAGTAGACGATCTTGTAAACAATCGACCGATTTAAATTCAATAATTATCCTAATTATTTATTCTAAGAATAATCCTTGGCGCTCAGATTATTAAAAAAAATACTAATTTTTTATTTAGAATTTTAGAGTTATTTGAAATTTTATATTTGTTTAGGAACATATATCCAGTGGAAAGCAATACGGTCAATTTATTATCATTAGGAGAAGGATCACACAATTATCATCATACTTTCCCTTGGGATTATAAAGCAGCAGAATTTGGAAACGGCCGTATAAATTTATCAACCTTCGTAATTAATCAATTTGCCAAAATTGGTTGGGCCTACGATCTGAAAGAGCCCTCCGAGGATTTAATCAGAATGACTTGTCAAAACAGAGGTGATGGCAGTCATCCAATATCGGAGGATTAAACCTACAAATGTCAATTTTATATAAATTTGTATTATACCGGGTGTTTTTTTTAACTTGAGACATCGAAATATCTAAAAAAATACGCATCCTATGAACAATATATCCGTTATAAAAACTTTTTTATTTTCGAGGGGGAAAAGCGACTTTGAACATAAATTATCCCCCCCCCCCCCCCCCTAGGAGACATGGGGGGTTGGTATGTCATGAAGGAGAATCTGCATCTTCGATAAAAAATTGGGGTTCCCATTTGAAATTACAAAGTTACCGCCCCCTGCACCCTGGGGGGTTAGGGCAAATTTGTTCAAAGTCACTTTTCCCCATCGAAAATAAAAAGTTTTTATTACGGATATTGTTTCATAGGATGCGTATTTTTTGAGATATTTCGATGTCTCAAGTTAAAAAAAAACACCAGGTATTTCGCAATTTCTTGTAAAACTTCTAGTAAAAAATGTAACTATATATTAAAAATATATGTACCTTTCAATTAATTCCTTTTATAGAATAAAAAATATTCCAAAAATTGGCAAAAAAGGTAAGATGAAAAAATATATATTTTTTAATTAAAAATGTTCGTAGTTTATGCAATATTACTCAAAAAATAATGCGTTGGATGTCTTCGCCAAAATTTGAGAAAAATTTTAGAGCTAGTAAATTATGATTAAATGCACTCAAATTAATATTTACTGACGAGACAAATTGAGACTTCCTTAGTTTATCTCCTTAAAGTGACTATTTTACATAAAATTCATGAAAATTCATATAAAAGTTGAATATGAGGAAGTAAGCCGAATATAAATCTAAAAATAACTGGATAATTTATCAAAAAACTAATTTTAATGGTAATGCATGTATTTATTTATTTTTGCATAGTTTTTTCCATTAAATTCGCTTCTGTAATGGTATCGTAAGCATTTGAGAGTTTTGAGTTTTACTATTTAGAAAAAGCTTTTCTATTTATTGATGAATTATTTAGTTATTTTTTTTTTATTTTTTAACTTTTTTGAATGAAGGACTTTTTCAAAATATGTTTTTATTTATACAATTCAGGAGAACATAAAGACCGGTAGCTTTTTCAAATTTTGCAAAAGACCTTTTTAAAATATGGGTTTATTTCTATAATTAATTGTAAGGGACAAAAGAATCAGGAGTTTCAAAAAATCACATTTTTTAGTAATTTTCTTCAACTTATTCCGTTTTTTAATAAGGAAACTTTTTTATTACATTATTTTTTAATTTGCAATAGTTTACTTTAAAGACTTTTTAAAAATATGTTTTTATTCAGATATAATTAAATAAAAACTCGAAGACCACCAGTTTAAAATAATTTTTATTTAATTTTTTAAAGACATGTTTTGTTATTTCTTTATTATTTATTTAATTCCAAAAAACATGAAAATCAGGAGTTTATTTCAAAATTTTTAGTTTGATCAACCTTCTCAGTTTTTAAGCAAAACGATTATTTTATTTGAAAATATATTTTTTTTACTTGAATAGTTTTATTTTATGGAATGCATAAAACCGGGAGCTTTTTCAGTTTTGGCCATGTGTGGGTTCACTGGAATTCGATGAGCGTAGAACGAATATTTTCCGTGAACCTAGACACTAAGTTCAGTTTTAAATTTAAATAGTGTTTTTCTGCAAGTTTTTAATTTGTTAGTTATTTTGCAGTTTTTTTGATAAAATATTTCTTTAAGTTATTTTTGTTGTGATTTTTTTTAAATCAAACGAATTGCTTATGTATAACTAGGTATACAGCTATTAGAGAATGACAACATCGAGAGTTTCCGATGTACTAACTTATGATTTATCTCATTTAATTAATTATTATTCCCTACAAATTTATAAAGAAATACACCACTTCACTAGAATTTCAAATTAACTATTTGTCTAAAACTGTATGTGTTTTATGAAGAGTTAATCTTTTTTGGTATAACATTAATCTTTTTAGTTGAAGATTCATCTTTTTGGTTGATAATTCAAACTATTTGGTTGAAAATTCTTTTTCCGATTTGAAATAAAAATCCTCTCTTGGTAAGATAGGGGGTCTAAAAATGTCATTTAAACACTTCTGAATTGATTGTGGCTGTGGTGACAGATTGAAACGATGGAAATTATAGAAACTATGAGACCCATTCAATTGATTGAAAAACCAATTGATCGCAGTTCGCTTAAATCTACATTAATAAACGTTGCTATTTAAATAATTTGCATTCAATCGAATTTTTTTCTGGAAGGAAGTGTAAAAGACACAATAAAATTAAATTTCATTAATGCAATTAGAAATTTCAAAATTTGTGAAAACAAATAAGTTAATTAGCTTTGATTATTCTATTGTTTTATCACACTTACGAATTTTCCCTATAAATCGCTTCATTCGAACTAAGAACGTCTTCTTAACAAGCGAGTTTTGGCGGTTATTCCGTTTTTTAGTTTGGCGACTGGAAATAAATAAAAGACAAAAATGAAAGCTGCAAGAGAATTCATCGCGAGATATGAAATGAGATGGAACTATATTGTACCTACGTTTATTTGGCTAACTTTAGGAGTATACGGTTATTTCTCATTTCCTTATATACAAAAGAAAATTACCTTTCTTTGGTGTGAGTAAAAAAAAATATCATAATTTACTCTTATATAAAAATCGAAGGGCTAATTACTCCGGCAATTTGGTGGACACTCTCTCTGCAATCTTATGCAATCCCATTCAATCCTGTGCAATTCCATACAATCTTTTATAATACCTTCTCATTCCCCTTTACGAAAAAATATTTCAAACAGAGTAATTTTGGACATGAGGGGCAGTGTTGGGTGAGTTACTTTTTTTTAATAACTAGTTCCAGTAACGTTACATGTAAGTTCAACTAATTACAGCTACTAGATAAAGTAACTTCAAGTTACCTGAAAAGTAACTTTTTTTAATTCCTCAATTTTATTATTTAAAAATCAAAATAATTAATTCATACAAATTTAATTTATAAAGAAATAGACATTTGTTGAAGTAAATAAAAAATACGCAATATATTGCGGTAAGTAAATAGCATGCATATTTAAAATAAAATTCAAATTGAGTACCAGGCACGAATTTTCTACCATTTTCAAACCAAAAGGACGAATTTTCAAAAAGAGTTGAAATCCCAACAAAAAACTTAATTGTCAACCAAATAGTTGAATTTTCAACCAAATAGATGACTTTTCTACCAAAATATTTGAATTTTCTACCATAAAAAAAAGAATTTGAAACAAAATAGTTAAACTTTCCACCTAAGAGATGATTTTTCAACTAAAGTCATGAATATTCAACCAAATAACTGAATTTTCAACAAAGTTGTTCAACTTTTCACCAAGTAGTAAAGTTTCCAACTAAAAGAGACGAATTTTCAAAAAAATAGCGGAATCCTCTTCAGAAATTTTTTCACCAAAAGAGATGAATTTTCAAACCAAAAATATGAATTAAAAAAAAAAAAGTTACTTTTCAACAAAATAATTGAATTTCTCACCAAAATAGTTGAATTTTTAAACAAGTTGTCAAGCTCTTAACCAAAATAGATGAATTTTCTACCCATACGAACATCACAAAGTAACTTCAAAGTTAAGAAAAGTAAAGTTACTGGTCTTAAAGTAACGAAGACTAATTGAAATATTTGTGGTCTTCTTTCAGGTTTGGATTCCTTTTATTGTCTTCTTTTGAAATCCACTGGGAAATTTCCTGTGAGTTTAATGCGGGCTAAAGAACTTTTGCAGCAGGGGAATTTTTTTCATCAAATGAAATTTTTCTACCTTTTCTCGCAGACAATGACAGATAAGAACACATGTTAAGATAAAAGTTTGCACGTATAAACAAATTTAATGAAAAATACCTCTTGCTGTTTTGCGATAGCTTGCATCGTTTACGAGAAAAATGCAAAAATGACATTCTTACGAACAAAAATTCTCTTGTCAAGATAAAAGGATTTCAAAGAATTTAATGAATGAGTTGAATTTAATTTGAATTCCAGATAATTTCGATAGATTTTAAGCAATTTCGTCAGATTTCATATAAATTGTACGACATTTTAAAGATATCCAAACATATCAGGAGGTTTTAAGGGGTTCCAAAGGATTTCAAAAAATTCAAAGTACTTCCACTGATTTGAAGGCTACTAAAAGTATTTCAAAAATTTTTTTAAAAGGATTTCAACTAATTTGAAAATACTTCACAGGTTTTCAAGAGGTTTCAAAAGATTTCCGCGGATTTCAAGGCATTTCGAAACATTTCGAGGCAGTTTGAATTTTTAAATTTTCCCCTGAGTCAGAAAAAGTGATTTTTACGAAGGTTTCTCTCTGTAAGTCTGTCTGTCTGTAGCCTGTAGTCAGTAGCATCGTGTGGACACGATAACTTTCAAAAGATTTATCAGATTGGATTGTGCTTTGGCATACTTTTTGATGGCCTAAAAAGAAAGAACGAGTTCGTTAACCAGCTATTTTGGATAAAAATTAAAAAAGTGAGCACATTTTGAAAATTTTCGAGAGCACTTTCTTTTAAGACTTGAAAATTCTATGTAGGGTAGTACTCAGAAAAAAAATTGATCTAATGACATTTTTCGATAAAAAGAAAATGGTCAGATATAGAATTTTCAAAACTAAAAAAAACAAACGAAAATTAACATTTTAAGCCGAAAAACGCAATATATGGAAAAAATTCAAAAGGAGAAAAATGTTTCTTTTTGAGCGCCCTACAAGATTATCATAACAACTATTTTAATTTTTTCGAAAAATCGAAAATTCAAATTTTGCTGGCACAAAAAATTGCTCGGAAGTTTGAGCGCGCAAGAGGCGCGCGACTGCTGCTTCTCGCGCTTCGCGCTCGTTCTTTGTATGTCCCCCACATTTGCGCCCAGACCTTTTAAAATTAAAGGTCAAATAATCGAGAACTGTAATTTGGTGATTGTGAATTCTCTTTTGTAAAAGCTCCTTTGGCTTTACCGAGCACATTTTCATCACGATTCTCGTGCTTCGCACTCGATTTTGTCCAAAATCTGAACTTTTCTACATTATGTTCAACATTATTATATCAAATGTATATCATAATTATTTCTGTATCTCAAGCTGGTACTGCTTATTTAGATTTTTCAAAAAATGTACATAATATGCATTGGTATTGAAACATACGTAGTTTCAATGTATTTTTTTTATAATTATAAAAAAGTGTGCATCGTATACAAAAAATGTTGTTATTATACATTTTATTGCAACTTGCGTCCTTTCTCCATGATTTTTTTTTTTACTTTCAACGTTATTTTTTTATGATTTAAACTGAAAATACACATGCTAATGTAAAGTGGTTCTAAGCAAATTTGTAGTTATGATTTAGGCGACAAATTTTGTTAAATAAAAAGTTATTGTAGCTTGTGTCGTTTTTCCAAAAAGTAAATTTTTAATTTTTGACGCATTTTTATAACAAGAGTTTATAACAAATTTATAAATCTCTTTTGGTTGAACACCTTTTGTGTTCATATTTTTTCGTCTCGTGTGTCGCTTTTCTAAAAATTTAATATTTTTATTTTTATTATTATTTTTTACGATTGAAAAAAAACTACTCGTCCTTTCTAAAAATTATAAATGACAAATTTGTACATCCTCTTTGAGTGAACAAGTTTGCCTATTATTTTTTTTTCTTTCCTTGTTTCGTTTTCCAAAACATTAATTTTATTTATTTTTAATGTTATTTTTTACGATGAATACAAAAACTAAGCGTCCATTTGAAAAATTTGTAATCGAAAATTTGTAGCTGTTTTTCGGATGAACAACTTCTGTCTATTCATTTTTTCACATAGCTTGTGTCGTTTGTCAAAAAATATAATTTTTTTATTTTTAATTTTGTTTTTCACGAATAAAACAAAAAGTACACGTCCTATCAAAAAGTAATTCATAACAAATTTGTAGATCTTTTTCAAGTACATAATTTGTGTCAAAGCACGTTTTTTTTAAACTGAGATTATTTATTCAAACAGAAATGCTCATAAAATTAATTATAAAATTTTGAACAATAAAGAAAATACTGTTTCAATTTATACAATTTTTTATAGTACTTTTTTATTCAGTTTTAAGGCAGAATGGCGCTTCCTAAACATTAATTTACCATCGGAAAACAATAATTTTTTCTTAGATTTAATTTGATCTATTTTGAAAAGGACGGAATAGTTTATTTTTCGTTTGGGGTATAAATAACATTCAAATCATTAGCGAAACAATTGTCTTTAAAGAAAAGTCGAGTGCAGGAACTTTTAGGATGAAAATGATTGCCATTCACCGTGCAGTATTATAAAATTTAAATAGAAACGTTGACTGTTTTTTACATTTATTTATCAAACATCTAGTTTCAGTATCTGCAAAAAATGAATTCAGTTCTTTATTTTTATTCTCATTTCCTTTAGTTTTATATGAAAGAATCATACGGGGCGGCGTCGCAGTCGCAGTCCATGTAAAGTTACAATTATTTCATCCTATCCTATAATCTATGTACCGTGTATATGAGTACATGAGTGTGTCGCGCTCGTTTTTATTGCGCTAGTTTCATACTAGCTTCAAGTAAATAAGAATCAAAATGAAAAAATCAAATAAACTATTTTACTGGGAACGACAATGAATATTTTTAAAAGGAAATTGCGAAAGTTTCCACATACGTTTTATAATAGGGGGGATTTTAAGTTTGCCGCAAATTTTAAAAATAAACATAAGTTAGTGAAATTTGAGTGGAATTTTGAAACTGCTGTTATTACAAGTGTAATTTAAATGATAGATATGTATGCTATTATAATATTATATATTTACCAATATTATTCAGAAAAACGGCGAAGGCCAAGTAGAGAGTACTGAAGATTATCTCCATTTTCGATGATAGATGACACTGATTCAGGGAGAAATTTATTAACAGTTTAAATAATGAATAGTCTACAACAGGGGCCCGCAGCGAGGAGAAATTTCTCAACAAGAGTCTCTACTCTACTCTAAGAGTTCGGGGTGGTGGTAAATTCGGACGTCATAGAACCAGTACGTCTTCAGTACTACAGTGGGAATTACTACCAGGGTTCTTTTGGGGTGAATGAGGTTAGAAATAATTTTATTTTTAATATACATGCTTACAAACCGCAATATAATTGAAGAAATATTAATTATTAATAATAAAATACATAAATTAATAACATTGATCATACTACGGTATAAATGAAAGTAATCAGGCGTATATTTATTGATCATATATATTATGTAATTATGTTTCGATATCTCCTTAAATTCAAAAAACATTATTAACTGAAAATAAATAGTTCATAAGAAAAATACATTTGGAGCGGCATACCATGTGTAAAAACAAATGTCTTAAATTCTTAAAATGATCGCAAATACTGTTGTAAATAAATACATTTGGAGTAACCAATCATCATGTGTAAGCCGGTGCACATCAAGATTTTCGCAAGTAGTAACTAGCTGTCACAGTTTCAGCGAAAACTGTCTTGAAACTAATGCAAATATATTTTCAACTAAATAAATATAAGAAAATTAGCAAAGTTTCTAAGCTTATAACAAAACATTTATTCTATGCAAGCAACCTGACGCATTTGTCCTGAAAGCTGCAGTATTTCACGTACTTTATTCACAGCATTTACAAAATCCCAAAAAACAAACAAAAGGAATATTTTTAAGCCAAGCAACGCACGATATGAAAAAAATTCAAGAGAAGAAAAATATTTCTTTTTGAAGATCCTAAAATATTTTTATAATAATTTTTTTAATTTTCTTGAAAAATCGACAATTTGAATTTTTTCCTGCAGATGCCTGCTACAAATTATAAAAAAATTAACCTGCCAGCGATACCTGAGAGCTGCTTTGACGGCTCGATTTCCCGCAGTTTTCACGAAGAACTTCACACTTTACCTCAGCACAACTACAATAAAGGTTACAACAGTATTCGCTATCATTTTAAGTATTTAAGAAATTCGTTTTTCATGCACGGTATACCGCCTAGATTATTCATTAACAGTTTGTTTTCAGTGAATAATATTTTTTGCATTTAAGGAGATATCAAAACATAATTATATAATGTATATGATGAATGAATATATGCTTCCTAACATGTCATGCTTTTTTCTGTTTCTTTCTGTTATTTATACACGTAATATGATCAATGTTATTAATTTAAAAATTATATTATTGATCATTAATATTCCTTAAACAATATTGCTATTAATTACTTATTTCAATATTTACCAATTTTCGGTTCCCCCCTCTGAAAAATCTAAGTAGTAATAAGGTCAGGTCCTGTGAGTGGCGCTGCAGTTCGTCAGTTAACCTTTGAGCGTTGCGCGGTGAAAGTGCGTAGAGTGACATAAAAGACCATGTGTGTAAGCCGCATTAGTGTTTTGACAAGTTAGTGAATATTAAATGTTTTGCTTTATTTTGTATTTTCCGGTATTTATATGAGCAACATAAAGTTTTCGTGTAATTCTGCACAGTTTTTTAGTGGAAAAAAGAGTGTAGAGGTGTACATCGAGAATCTGCTCCAAACGATCCTGTATATGACGGAGTAATAGTAAGGAGACCAAACGACGATACACGTGCAAATAAAAAATGAACCTAGAATTTTCGGACATAGTTTGGGGGAGGAGGTACGCTGAATTTTAAAGGAGTTCGCCTCGTTTTGAGTGGAATATCCGCAAGAGGGTTTTGATTGGTGGCTTCTGGGCAGTCAATTTGAATCATGGCTAACCCACCGATGAAAAAGCTCTAGTTGATATTCCATTAAAAACTAGGCAAACTCCTGTACATCTAAGCGTACGTCCTCCCCTAAATTATGTCCGAAAAAACGGCGACAAATTTGGACACACAGATTTGTCTCCTTACTATTACTCCATACTGTATACAAAGCTGACAAAGAGACATTTTACTGTTGTGCCTCCTGCGGTAAGGCAGTTTGCGAAGAACACCGTATACATTTCTGTAAAGATTGTGCAAACTGAATTTTTTGAGTAAATTTTACTATTTTTGTACAATAAATATGCATTAACATTCAACATCCTGCTTTTTCTATTGAATTACGTGCATGAATCACTGTAAAATATTCTCATTTTTCAGGTCCTCAAATAATTCAACTTTTTGAAGCCGCCGCCAATGGGCCTACATTTTTTTCGAAGGTTATAGTCTAAGCTTTAAAAACTTGCAAAGCTTTTTTTTTAACTTATTTTTTGCAAAATTATTAATTTTTTAACAAGTATCGATTTTTTCTATATTTTTCCCGAATTTCAATTTTGAATTAAACAAGTTTTTAACGATTGACACTAACAACAACTGGATCGTGTAGTAGACACTTCGAAAAATAACCCTGAATTTTATTCGATTTTTTGAAAGCCACAAAGAATTCAAAAACTGAATAGGACTTAAAAGACCCTGTGTGTAAACGGAAGGTGGGAAAAAGAAGTGTGTACACGGATGGTTAAAAATAAAATAATTTCTCAGCTCAGTTCACCCAAAAGAACCCTGGTAGTAATTTCCACTGCGGTACCGAAGACCTGGTTCTATGACGTCAGAATTTACCACCACCCCGTACTCTTAGAGTAGAGTAGAGACGCTTGGTGAGAGAGACGAAGCGAGCGATCCACACGTGTACACAAGACAATTGCAAATATACATATATACTGGTTTTTTGAGGTCTAGATAAAGATAATGTAGGACTGAAAATAATAATTTTAGTTTAAAACATGGTCACATATTATACCTCCATACATATATACATACATACATTCATTACATTTTCGATTGACATAAATAAATACATATTATTTATTTTGTATTCGGTTTCGGTTTTGATTCCTTAGGAATTGAACCGAAGGGACTATGACAAAGCCACCGAACGCGTCCTCGGGTTGCGGATAGAGGGTCCCTGTAACAAGGGTTTCTGCTGAATATGGTTACAAAACTAATAAGCAGTCGCGGACAATTTTCCAGAGATGGTCCCGAAGGAATAATCCCTAAGCGGAAGCGTGACAACCGTGCCGAAAGCTGAATGGCACCTGGGTGAGGTGTCTCAAACGGTGACTCTGGGACACCGGACGACCTCTAAGAGTATGTAGCCTTATCCTTGCATGCGGGGCCCTAAAAGGATGGACGAATGCTTTGTCCTAGCTGCTCGTGAGAGCAACAATGATAACACCAAACATAGTTGTAGTAAGTGCCGATCAAAACAATCGAGCGCGCAGGTCTTCCGACAATGGGTCGGACAACAATGCCGACTATCCTAGAGTTGGGGGAGCCAATCAAGACGAGGTCAGTGCGATTGACCGGCAGAATCTCGTTACTTTTAAGTGGACGGACTGACACATGGATGACCTGATGAAGTGCTATGATGCCAGTATGGCCCCTGAACGGAAAGGTTACATGAAGCGACTGCATAATCTGTGGTGCGAGAAACACCCAGAGCTCTCGCATTTTTCGTGTAAACGTCTGTGAAACCGTGCCGAGGAATTCCGGAAAAGGGGTTATATAAGCGGCGCACCTTTCTCAACCGTAACCAGAAGAAGTCGGCAACAGAGAAAGAGAGGCGACACTGAGACCAACCGCGAGCAGGCATCCAATAGAGGAAGAGCGATGCTTCATGACCTGGAGAAACATCAACATTCAGGTTTCTCTTAAGCCCAAAGATCTGGCTGAACTGGATGACGAGCTTCGTGGAGATTTTTCCGAAGAAACCGACCTCTGGACTATGAATTGTAGTATGTATGTATAATGCAGCGGGAGCTTTGACAGATGCAAACCGTAAAACAAAACCAACGGTTGATTATAAGACCAAAAGACGAATTCATCAACTCAGCACAGAGATAGGATCTGTCATCACACAATCAACAAGTCAAAGCTACTCATCAAGCAGCATATTGTTGACAGAATACGAGTACTATCTAAAGCTAGGAGAATTCTAGAGCGGAGAGAGAGAGGTGGGTCAGAGAAAATCAACAGTTTTT
>CAKNWT010197223.1:0-18548 GCA_932066315.1 Andricus coriarius
GTAAAATTTAATGAAGAAACTAAAATTATAGATATTAGTCATTCTTGAAAGGAAGATAGTGCACATGAAATATGAGAGTTTTTAAGGTTATGTTGAAAATCCGACGTTTTCAACTGCGCATGTACCAAAAAAGCGCGGTACTATTTAAAATGATATAATATACACTTGCAATAATACGTGAATATTACATTTTTTAAAGAAGTTAGGTACTTCTGTCATTTAATTTAATTTGTTTTTCAAAAGAATAAAAAAGGTTTGTTAATATTTATCTGTATGATTATTCATAGCCGTTATTAATTTCAAATAGGCCAGAGCTTTTCGGCACATGCGCAGTTGAAACTATGAATAGCCATCTATCGGATATCAAAGAACTAAAAAGGAACCCTCAAATTGAGTTCCATTGGAGTCTCAGTTCTAAATGATACCAACTTTTACTTGAGCCGCAACTTTATTGAACCCTCAGTTTTTTCTGTGTTTGTGCAATATTTGTTAAATAAAATAAAAAAAGTATGATGTGTCTTATTCAAACTATTTGGAACAACTTTGTTAGAATTCCCAATATTTGAATAGAATAATGATTTAAAATTGATATGTGCAAGCGATTCTTAATTGTTATTGTTTAAAATTTTATGTTAATGTAAATAGCGAACAAATGTTGATTCTTTCCTTTTTCTTCTATCTTTTTGTAAACAACTTTCCTACCCTCAGAATTTCTTAAATTTTATGCACAAGGGTGTGTACAAGCGAAAAAGGATTGATAAGTAATATTATTTCTTATAAATAAATTAAAATATCAAATAGTGAACATTGTCGATTGATTTTTTCAAGTAATATTTTGGCGATCAAATTGCTTGCTTTGATTGACCAGGTGATACTTGCGATCATGATACCATTTGTTAATTTTATTTAAAAAACCATATAAAATAACGATCAGATAAAAATCGTTTTCGTCCCTAATTTGCCCTATATCACTAAGAATTTGTTTAAATAATTTGTTTATGAAATTAACAAATTATATTGAATTGCAAATTTTCATAATAATAGACATAATTGGAAAGCTTTGATCTATCTATAACAGTCATAATGTATATATTATATTTATATAATTTATTTGCGAACTTAACAAATACTTTTATGATAAATTACACCTTATCGATAAAGGCAAGTAATTTTATCGCCAGAATATTACTTTAAAAACGATCGATAATGTTCACTGTTTGATATGATTTGTTTATAACATCCAAGAAATACTGAGCGTCGGAAATTTGTTTACAAAAAGATAGAAGAAAAAGGAAAAAATCGAAATTTCTTCGCTATTTGGATTAACATAAGATTTTAAACAATGGCAATTAAAAGTCACTTGCACTTATCATTTCTAAGAAAGTTTCATTGTAAATTTAAAAAAATCTAAAATCAATTTAAAATTGCGTTTTAAAAATTATTTTGAATTTTGTTCTTTGATTTCGCCCCACTGTGCCTGTCGTTGCGTGTTGATTGAGACCGAGCTAAAAAGTAAGATCTCCAAAAGTTAAAGAGTGCCCATCAATTTTTTTTCAATCGACTCAGAAAACTATAAAGAATCGAAATACTTATATTTGAAAACAAATAAAAGTACGCTTCTGAGCGCAAAATAGAATCAAACGTTTTTTTTTGCATATTTTTGAGCCCCTTTTAATATTTTGCTTTGTTTTTTAATTGCATTAAAAATGCCTATAAAATATACGCTACACCTGCAAAAATCATTAGAATTCAATCAGCAGTTTTTGAATACAAAATTTTTTGAAAACTATTCTAACCATAAACTTGACTCACTTAATACACTGGAACCTGGATTGTATATAATTCGGGCTTGGCCTGCAATTGGCCTTGAAGCTATTTTACTATTGCGCAATATACGCACGTGAGTACCCGCGCACCGCTGCTTTGTCCCTACGCTGCTGGAGCTTCACGCTTCATTGAACACCCATTCTCGACCCCGTGTGACTCCACTCTCAGCCCGAAACCAACGCGGCAACAATTCTCGAATTAGTAAATCCGAGCTAACTAGTTCAAGATCCCAGCATTCTAATGTTTTACCAAGTTTCGTGAAAATCGTTAGACCCCCCTAGAACTCTGATATTCAGGAAACGGATTCATCCTATAGTAATCATACCACAAATTTTAAAAATAGTTGATAAAATTGAGAAAAATATTGGAAAAATATTTCTTTCTCACCCAGAGGTATTTGTATTTCGAACCATACAGATAAAAGGTACACGAATCCTGGTATGGTTAAAGTAGTATGTGGGGCATGCCTCAACTGCCCCAACTTTAAAAGTCATGTTCTTCGATTATCTTGAAATTCTTTCGTCCACCGAACAGTACTGAATCCACAAATGTACACTGTTAGAAAATTAATATACATGTGTGTGAAGCAAATATGCACTACCGCTACTGAATTGTAACATACATTCGTGTAGTGAATTTAATATCCATGTGTATTGAATTTAATATACAGGTCATTATATCAGTTTGCGTGAAAACTCAAAGTGCTTTCATTTGTTCAAATCTTGTCAACTACTGGCAGTTGAATTAATAATCTAGAGTTCGTCGGCTGAATTCTTATTTATAATGAAAGTGCAATGTACGGGTGGAACTTTTCCCTACACGGAGAAAAATGGATTGTCAGTCTGAAAATCTAGAATGTCAGACATACTATATTTGAGTTTCAACTATGGGACAGCCCCCTAGGTGGTCAGGCGTACGATCCATGGTGTGTCAAAATTTTATGGTCAGCTTCACTATCCCAGAGTGTAGAGTTTACGATCCTGGAGTTTAAAACTGATTATCACAGGAATTTTAGTTTGATTATTCTGTAGTGTCAACTTAATCATATCAGTTGGTCAACTTTATAATCTTTTGTCCTTCTTCTACCTACATATATATATTCCTTAGAGTAAGAGAGACAAAAGAGACGGAAATTAAATTAATAAATGAAGCCTGAAAAACATGAAAGTTGATATAAAATCGATCAATTCTGAAAGCATCTTTATTATTTTTGAAGAGTAGGATGACTTGAGACATGATTGTATATGTATAAAAACGTTGACACCATAATACTTTGAACACCAGAGGCTAAGGAAACGGCGTCACTGCACTGAATTAAAACATTAATACTGGAAAATTTAGAAAACAATATAAATGCTTATTACTAATCTCGCAAGTCTTGTTTCTTTCTTAACGAATTACGAAATGCTGAGCACATTTTCGGTCGAAAATGTTGAGAATACGCACTAATTAATGAGTGACGCCTTTGTCCTTAATCCCTCGGAAATATCCAATTTGGCGTTCAAAATCAGAACGAAAATCACTCAAGCCACTCTTCAACATGTTCTCCACATTATATTCACTCTCGACACATGTTTGAAGTATCAAAAGATGGTTTAAACTAATTAACAGTGTTGTAAAACACGGCTAACGTGAAACCGAACGTCAGTCGCTCCAAAAATGCGTTTCGGGTGTCGGGTGTGTTCGCTCGGCGTTCGGTAGAGGTCGTGACACAGACACTTCTGTTTGACATTCTGGAGCGTCGATTTGACTATACTAATAGTGAGTCTGAATCACCTATGATTATTCAAACAGAATATAAAATTATGGTCTGCCTGACTATGAAGAAAAAATTGTGGGTGGTACTTGAAACTATTTAGATTATCAAACTGACGATCTAAATTTTGACACTTCAAGTTTGACTATCCATTTTTCTCCGTGTATATTCTCTCTAAATGGTAAAAATTTAATGCGAATACAGTTGATTGTAGGTTAGCTCTGTTATTTATTTGCTTAATTGAACTTTTCGACTTGAAATCCAATGTTATTTTTAATTAATAGGAAGACGGTATCATGTTTTATTATTTAGGATCGAAAATGACTGCTAAACTTATTTTGAATTTGTGTAAAGTAGAATTATCTGATTTTTCTGGTGAGTGATTAACATGAATGTATATGAAATTTAATATACACGCTCTTAATGGCGATTATATATGCTTGATATATTAATTTTAATACACATGGGTATATTAAATTTAATATTATTTTTAACAGTGTATATGTAGACCAGGATTACCACCCCTCTCCAAGTGGTGGTGAATTTGCCACACCGATGCCTGCATGGGTAGATTTAAAAACCTGTAACTCGCTTTCTAATTACGCGATTTGATATTTTATGAGGGCTTTAGAAAGTGCTTTTTACATCCTTTCAGTCTATTATACTACTAAAAACAAAAACTAAAACAATTTTTGGACACTTTTTGAATACATTAATTGTTCATTCAACTTTTTTCGCAATTTAGGGTTCTTCCGTTTTTCTTTTAAATAGTCGCAAAAGGAAGCTTGACTCTTTTATTATGAAAAATGTGAAGTAAGAAAAGGGAAAAATCAAGATTGATTGAAATACAGGGTTGGCTGTAAAGGGAGTCCTCGAGCCCGCACTCGAACGCCACGCCAGCTTACCGCAGAGCAGTTTTCAAGTATACCATTTATTTTTATTATTCACATTCTATTAAAAAATGTTAACTTGTAAGTTTAAACTTTTAAAACCTTGTTATATACAAATGAAAAACAGAAAGTACTTACTTGAAAATTAACATTAGTTTTCTTAAAATCAATAATTCCTTACTTTAAGAGCTGATATCCTTATCATAATCGTTCATCCGACAATAATTAATAATTGTTTATACAAATTTATATATTATACAATTTCAAATGAATTGACAACTTTACCATTTCTAAAATAAAAACTAAATGTTTTCTACCGCTGTAATTTCAGCCTGTTGTTATCTAAAATCTACGTTTTGCAATATTCGAAATTCAGAATTTGACCGCTTCGTGGCTGACTTGTAACTTCTTTCTTACTAGAAGGGAAACTTTTGTAGATTTTGTAGATTATCAAGTCTTTTTCTGCATAAAGACATATCCTTGCATTTTTCGGCAATTAAGGACATTTTCAGCTTCGAATTACCGCCACATGTCTCAAGTTGCGTCCAGTAAAAAATTCATTCTTGCGAAAAGGATTAACACAGCAATTGCCACATTTTATTTTCGTTGCCATTATTATAATGAAAAATAATAATTTTATTTTCAATTAATAAAGAAATCTGTATTCCAAGGAAATAAAAACGAGGTCCGAGATGAAGACGCGCAATACGATTGCGATATAGATATTGACTAAATCATGTAAAGAATTACATTATAGGAAACGTATTTTTTCTTGACGTTTAGGTAATTTCAATTACACGAAAAATAAATCATAAATATATTTCTCGATTCAAATAACCAGAGCAACGGATTCTGAGCTTCGGATTCAGAATAAATCGAAAAATAACTTAGCGATATGCATTCCACTTAAGTGTAATCTACAAAAGTTTCCCTTCTAGTAAGAAAGAAGTTACAAGTCAGCCACGAAGCGGTCAAATTCTGAATTTCGAATGTTGCAAAACGTAGATTTTAGATAACAACAGGCTGAACTTACAGCGGTAGAAAACATTTAGTTTTTATTTTAGAAATGGTAAAGTTGTCAATTTATTTGAAATTGTATAATATATAAATTTGTGTAAACAATTATTAATTATTGTCGGATGAGTAATTATAATAAGGATTATGTAGTTGTTAAGGTAAAGAATCATTGATTTTACGAAAACTACTCTTAATTTTGTAATACCTACTTTCTGCTTCTCATTTGTTTATAACAAGGTTTAAAAAGTATAAACATACAAAGTTAACATTTTTAAATAACTTTTTCGATGATTTCAGATAATTCCGAGTAAACGTGAATGATAAAAGTAAATAGTATACTTGAAAACTGTTCTGCGGTATGCTGAAGCGTGGCGTCTGAGTGCGAGCGCGAGGATTCCCTTTACAGCCGACCCTGTATCTCAATAAATCTTAATTTGTCCATTTTCTTACTTGACATATTTTATGGTAAAAAAGTGAAGCTTTCTTTTGCGACTATTAATTTATTCAAAAAGTTGTTAAACATTGTTTTTTTTTTATTATCAATGATAAAATATACAATGAAAGGGTGCAAAAAGCACATTTTAAAACGCTCATAAAAATCAAATCGCCTAATCAGAAAGCGAGTTACAGGCTTTTGAAACTACCCGTGCAGACGTTGGGGTGGGAAATTCAACCCCCACCACTTGGGGAGGGGTGGTAATCTAGATCTATTTTGTGGATTAAGTACTGTTGGGTAGACGAATATATTCCTAGAATTTTAAGACAATCGAAAAACATGACTTTTAAAGTTGGAGCAGTTGCAAAATAATTCCACATGTGTGATTTAGGAATTCAATTCTCCCAAGAAACGGCCATGCAAAATATGGATGGATCATCCCAAATTTTGGCAGAATGAAAGCTTCGTTGCCTCACTACCTGAATGGCGCCACCTGACACAATCTGAAGCGACGTTTCTGCACTTGGTCACGCTTTCCGTGCTATATTCGTTAATTAACAAATTAGGGATAAATACCTCACTAATAAAAGTTGTTTTAAAATGAAAAGTGAAGGATAATGTGTTTGTGCCGTAAGAGGAATATAAATTTCACCGTGAAACATACTATAAACTCTTGATTTTTGAAGAGTTCAAATGGCCGTGAAAATATAACCCCATATTACGTTAAAATAAAAAATTGTTTTGCCAATCAGACTCTATAAAAAAAACTTCGAAAGGACTTGATTTGTAGTATGTGAATTGATATGTCCTTCAATTTTACATGTTTTTCTTCAAAATGTCACAACAAAAGCTTTCATTGATAACGAATAATTTGATGCTACAGGGTTGTACATTGTATTATCACACCCGTTCGAGTATAGCTCCATAAGTCTATAACTTAGGAATACGATTCAGGCTTCTTTACGAATAAAATATTCTTGGTCTAGCTATAATACGTGATCATATTGGCATGCCTAAAATAGCCGTTCCGTATGGTTGTGGATGAGCGAGCAATACAATATGGTTCGAATAACCAGAATCATGCGTGTACCGTCCAATTATTCCTTTCGGCGTCGATGGCTTATTTTGTTCTTTAAAATAATACCTGCCATTCGTTTATAAGAATAAATTTGATAAAAAATAAGCTAGAAATAAGATATAGCTATTATGCAGATATCTAGATATTTAATTAGTTAATTAACTATTTGTCTTATATTTTATCTATGAATATAAAAACCATATCTAAAGTAGACATAATATTAGTCATAAGGGTCATGTAATATATGAATGTAGGCACAAAAGGATTCTTATGTCAACTGGTATATGATGCACTGTTCTAGAGTACGCTTTAATTACATCTTGACAGATTCCTTGTTGAAAAAAATTTTGTTCATTTGTAAATTGTTTCGAAAAGTGATAAATCATTTTCTGACTGTTATTGGAAATAAACGCAAATTACTTTATCCTATTATCACACTTTTTTCCATCCCGCCAAATTAATCCTTCTCGATTACACGTAACATGTAGCTTTACCGCACGCTGATATGATAGTTTATTCGATACGCTATCTGTATTTTATGCACACTAATAGGAATAGTTGTCCAGTAACGCATAATTCTGATTATTCCAGCCATATTGTATTTCTCGTTCAGTTACAATCATGCGGATTGTCGATTTTACGAATACCATTATGATTACGTATTAAAGCTAGACCAAGAATATTTATCCGTAAAGTATCCTAAATCATATTCCTAAGTTATAGACTTGTGTGGCTGAATCTTTCATATCAGAGTTTGCATGATCCAGCTATACTGGAATGGCTGCCATAATACAATGCAGAACTTTGTAGCATCAAATGATTCGTTATCAATAAAAGTTTTCCTTGTGAAATCTTGAAGAAAAACATGCACAATTGAAGTAAATATAAATTCACATACTAAAAATCAAGTCTTCTAAAGTATTCTATAGAGACCGACAGGAAAAAGAATTTTTCGGTATTAACCTTAATTTGGGGTTATATCGGTACCTCTATGCTATACTCTCTAATCTGGGGTTAGCAGCCTACACGAATAAAAATGGATGTTTGAACGTACACCGAGAGAACATGCTTACGTTTTTTGTATGAGAAATCCATGAATTTGATGCTTGACATATGCATGTTAAGACGGTATGAATTTCGAGCATTAATAGCTTAAAGTTCGTCTGAAAATCCAAAACAATATCCGTGGAAAAGTATCACTCCGCTCCTACTTGCTACTCATGAATTTTTACAGCTGACCTGCTTTTAATGTACAATGGCGTAAATTTAAACGCATGGCAGGTCTCATACTCGAAACTCGAAAACTCCATGCTATTATAGTAAGGTGGCAACGAGTGAATAAATATGATGAGCGTAATCTTACTCCGAACGCTTGTGATCCATACTAAAATATTATAGCCCCCATTGGTTCAAGGCATTAGCTCGTTTCTATATTAAACGCGTGTCGTTGTTACTCTTCGAGCATATAGTTTAGATTTCAAATGCATGGTATTATACGTATTTTGTATGGTGCTACCTCTACACAAAATAAGTATGAATGTGTGTTGGCATAGTTTGAAATAACCCATACTAACGTAGCGTGCGAAGAGATCATACGAGAAAAGTAAGTATGGTCTCTCGGTGTCGATGTTTAAAGAGTAAGATGATACCGCCTGACGTGTATTCATGACGAGCATTTACTATCTTTTTGACATGTCAGACGTAAAAATATTTTTATGTTAAACTGAAACACATCCAGAAGTTAAATATTTCTGGGCACATGCGCTTTGCGCATTGAAATTTCGCAACACACGCCAGACGCCGCCACGCGTTGCTCGTTCGATTTTGACGAGTTTTTCCTTTCTGCGCTATATTTTCTATATTTTGTAATTTTGATATTGCAAGTTTGTGACTGCAACTAAATCGGATAACGACTTTTGTCTGTCTACACGATGGAACAAGATTCCTAAGTTTGAAGTTATATTGTCTCGAATACATCTGACAACATTTTTATATGTATATTTAAAATAAAATTTGAGTTCAAGTAACCGAAAATAAATAGAATTTTAAATGCTGATTACAGATGATTCGTTCACCTTACTTACCCCGTTTTTATTTATTATTTTGAATAACAAAAATTAAACATAACCTCAACTTGACTGAATGTATCATCTGATCGATATTCCATACCCTTTATCTGTTTTTTTTCTTTTATGTAGGAAAATTCAAGTTTAATTTTAAATTTACTAATGAGTTATGAATTAACTCCTTAAATGACTAGAATACTACTTCTGACGAAAAAAAAAGTTTTTGACTTTGTTCCCCCTCTGTTATTAGAGTTTTTGAATTATGCTCTAAAAACGACTATTTTTGGGCTTAAGCAAAGCTGATTCCTTATTAATAAATCTCTAATCGATATTGTCGTTTTCGATTGTAACGATTTTCGAGAGTAACGCTTGCTTATTGTAGGTCTGATACGATGTTCCGCTCAGCATCAGTGAGTTAGAATGCAATGGAAAGAATAACGATTATCGATCTTTCCGCTCAAATGTAGTGTGTGTCTGCGTGTGGTACTGCATTTAAAATCAGTGATGCTAATTGAGTCGCCTTTATCTGCGAATGTTTGGATTCTAGCCTAGTTGATTGGCTGTAGTGCGCGCTTGTATGCGAACTAGAGCCAATGCCCACCGTTCAGTTCAAGCATGTGCAAGCATTTTTGGATCAGTGTTGGGAATAATAATCGAATCGAAGTTCGAAGTCGATAATAAGAGTCGGCGCTTCTCTTCCACATACTGTCGAAAAACTGTGTGTTGGCCTACGACGTATTTTTTATGTTTTTGTTCAACCGTACCGTACTATTACTGAATTTGATTACTTTGGATGTACAGGAATTTCATCAAGGCTGGAAACAACTGTGGAAACTTCGTATGTAGAGGATTTTTAAAGATTGAGGAATTTCTACATGGAAACTAAGAACAATAATAATAATTTTGTGGTTATGTCATGGCTCGTTGATTGAATCAAAAAGCTAAAAACAAAGAAGAAGAAATATTGGTGCACTCGATACGTAAGTATTTTTTCTTTCTTGATAGAACCCAGAAAAAAAGAATCCATTAAAAAGGCGAATCTGTCAATTGCGTATCTGTTGATACCAAAAGGATCATTCGCCAGTTGAAAGTCAACTGATGATTGTAATATGACATCCAGTTACTCGCTTGGTTGAAAGTCAACCGCTTTATGCACGTAAAATAAAATTTGTAGGTTAATGTAAGACGAAAATATTGTTGACATCCCGTAAAACCTTCACTTAATTTTCTTTTGGAGTTTGTAGCATATCCTACTTATAAAATATGACAAAAATGATAAAAATAAGGTAAGGAAATTTATTTCCCGTAAAAACTTGAACTTTTCTTTACCTCCATGATAACGTATTCCTTGGAAAAATTTTTAAAATACTTTTTTTTTTATTTGAGTAAAAATGTTTCACAAACGACTTAAATATACACATCTCCAACTTACCACGATCTACGCGTCAATCGACATTTTTCCCAAGTGTTTGCGCATCGCAGATCGCGCACGCATTTCTGCTAGCCCAAATGAATTTTAGATCGCACGACTGAAAATCATTCGAAAGTTAATATACCTACCAGCTGTTCATTGTATTACTTCATATTTTAGACAGAGACACGGTATTTCAGACCAATTTATAGTTGAAATTAATTGATTTACTTAATTAAAGTTAAAAATGAAATTCAGTTATTATTAAAATTCAGATTCTTGTATTACTGTGAATCTGTCAGTTTCTCGAACGGCTTCGAATTTGTAATGTACTGCAATATTCATTTCAAGCAAAGTCATATTGAATTCCCTCTTTTTGAATGAGATCTACTCCTTTGAGGTTAGGCTGCAATATTTCACACGATTTAATAAAGGACCACGCACCAAATACATGGGAAAAAAGGTCCCGGTGGCATTTTCTAAGTTTGTCATATTTTTTATTTTATGCTCTCCTGATCAAAAAATCCTTATGGCAAAAACTCAAATGATGGACAGTTTTTGCGCTATGACGATTCAAAAGTCAGATTTGGGTACATATTTTTACCTGTGGAGTGGAATATATCACAGACTTTTTTCCACCCTTTGCATTGCTCTCGTGCAAGTTTATGCAGAAAAAGAATTGCACGGACGAACAATGCGATGTAATCGCGCTGGAAGTGATAAGCGCTAAGCGACCGGGCGATGCGCTAAGCGTTTCGGCATCGCGCAAAGCTTTCATATAATTGCATGTTATCGAGCTTCAAACGCGAAATTCCATTTTTATTATGAAGAGGCGTTTGATTGTCTGAATCGGTGATACAAATTGTAGATAATTCACAAACTCATCACAAAGGCTACTGGCGATTGAAAGATTGCATCCGAAGTTTGTCGCAAAGCGCTTAAGTTGAATGGCCCGACAAAAGAATCGATATCCATCGTTGCAATTTGGCACTGATCAACCAGTTTATGTCAAGCACTCTAAACTACCTTTTACAGAATTCTTCTTTCGTACCAACGCTTCCATCCTACCTTCAGCGCTAAGCGTTTAAGAAACGCACTTGCAGGCAACATAATAAACTCCCAGCGTTGCTGCTCGGATTTGATTCGCCAGTTCAAGACAAGCAGTTAAAAACACTTTATAAGGAATGCTTATCTCGTTCCATCGCTCCGACTTTAACCCCAACGCTAAGCGTTCAAGAAAGCATTGAGACAACAAAATAAATTCCCAGCGTTGCTGTTTGGCTCGGATTAGCCGTTTTAAGACAATTAGTCTAAAACACCTTATGAGGAATGCTTATCGCATTCCCACGCTCCGACTTTAACTCCAACGCTAAACGTTTAAGAAATCACCCTGACAAAAAAATCAACTCCCAGCGTTGCAATTTGGCACTGATCAACCAGTTTATGTCAAGCACTCTAAAGTACCTTTTACAGAATTCTCCTTTCGTGCCAACGCTTTCTTCCCACCTTCAACGCTAAGCGTTTAAAAGTCACTCATCAAGCTCTCCAGCAACCACCCCAGGTGGTATTTCTTTATGATTACGAAAAATGCACCGCTTGCGGTTGGTTTTCTGATCCACGTACATACTTACCTTTTACGCATAGCGTTGAAGTTAAAGTCGGAGCGTTGGAACGAGATAAGTATTCCTTATAAGGTGTTTTAGACTACTTGCCTTAAAATGGCTAATCCGAGCAAAACAGCAACGCTGGGAGTTTATTTTGTTGTATCGATGTTTTCTTAAACGCTTAGCGTTGACGTTAAAGTCGGAGCGTGGGCCGAGATAAGCATTCCTTATAAAGTGTTTTAGACTGCTTGTCTTGAACTGGCGAATCAAAGTCGAGCAGCAACGCTGGGAGTTTATTATGTTGCCTGCGAGTGCGTTTCTTAAACGCTTAGCGTTGAAGGTAGGAGGGAAGCGTTGGTACGAAAGAAGAATTCTGTAAAAGGTAGTTTAGAGTGCTTGACATAAACTGGTTGGTCAGTGCCAAATTGCAACGCTGGATATCGATTCTTTTGTCGGGCCATTCAACTTAAGCGCTTTGCGACAAACTTCGGATGCAATCTTTCAATCGCCAGTAGCCTTTGTGATGCGTTTGTGAATTAGCTATAATTTGTATCACCGATTCAGACAATCAAACGCCTCTTGATAATAAAAATTGAATTTCGCGTTTGAAGCTCGATAACATGCAATTATATGAAACCTTTGCGCGTTGCCGAAACGCTTAGCGCATCGCCCGGCCGCTTAGCGCTTATCACTTCCAGCGCGATTACATCGCATTGTTCGTCCGCGCAATTCTTTTTCTGCATAAACTTGCACGAGAGCAATGCAAAGGGTGGAAAAAAGTCTGTGATATATTCCACTCCACAGGTAAAAATATGTACCCAAATCTGACTTTTGAATCTTCGTAGCGCAAAAACTGTCCATAATTTGAGTTTTGGCCATCAGGGTTTTTTGATCAGGAGAGCATAAGCTAAAAAATATCACAAACTTAGAAAATTCCACCGGGACCATTTTTCCCATGTATTTGGTGCGTGGTCCTTTATATATTATTACCAGATTTTGAGAAATTATTCACAAGATTATTAGATTCCTTTAGCTATTTTAGTTGTAAAGGATGTAAAGGCTTTTGCGGCATATGAGGAAACATTAGGGGAAATGCCCTAATTTTTCGGTAAATTTACAAATTTTGCGGAATTTTCTCAACAAAATATTAGGGAAAATTCGCTAACTTTTCGGTAAATTTACAAATTTTGCAGAATTTTCCCTACGAAACATTAGGGAAAATTCCCTAATTTTTCGGAAAATTTTCAAATTTTCCCTACGAAACATTAGGGAAAATTCCCTAATTTTTCGGGAATTTTCCCGAAAATGTTCGGGAAGTTATTAACCCTAAATTTTCCCGAAAATTCCCGAAAAATTTATTACAGTGCAGATACGCAAGTTAGATGATTTTGAAACCTATTCAAAGTAAATTAAAAAAATCATCTTTTTTAGTTGAAAATTCAACTCCTTGGTTAAAAGTTGAACTCCTTTGTTAAAAGTTATTCTTTTTTTCGTTGAAGATTCATAATTATAATTGGAAGCTCGTCTCTGAAAATTGAACGATTCCAGTTGAAAATTCAACTATTTTGTTGAAAATTCGTTTTTTTGTTTGTCAGAAATTAGTTTTTTAAAACAGAAAATTTAAATATTCTATTTTTGGTTTAAAATGTATCTTCTTTGGATGAAAATTTAACAATTTGATTGAAAATTGAACCATTTGGTTGAAAATTAAACTGTTTGGCTTCATGGTTGAATATTCATCTTTTTGGTTTAAAATGCAACCATTCCAGTTAAAGATTCAGCTCTTTAGTTGAAAATTAACCTGTTTGCTTTTATATTTAAATATTCTAGTTGAAGATTCATCATTTTATTTGAAAATTTATCACTTTGGTTGAAAGTTGAACTATTTTGTTGAAAATCATTTTTTTTCTGTTGAAAATTAATTTGTTTTACTTAAAGTTCAACTATTATATAATAATAACATAACATAAACTGTATTAATATAATAAAAAACACATTTTATTGCAAAAGTACCTCTGTTCCATAAATAGGAGCAAGCGTTAAAAACGTGTGCGTCGATATGATAGACCCCATGTTTCTCCGTTCTATAATAACGGACCGTGTTGAAAAAGGTGTACGTATTATAAAACAACTAATTTATAAATAAAGTTGTATTCAAATAAAGATAAATTGCAGTGCCTCGCTCCGTACGCAACAGCATCTTTAGACACATTGTATGACTCGAAATACTTGAATAATTGGTCAATTTTTTTTTAAATCCTTCAAATGTGAAAAAGGGGGTTCATTCATTACAGGGGCATTAATTATTCATTTTTTTCAGAATCGCATAAATTCCCAGTCCAAGTCATTCATTCTAAAGGTGTCAATTGTGAAACTGAATACGAACGGATACGTATAGTTTGCGGTACCATTTAATTTCTTCACGTTAACAGCTCCTACGTACTTCACTTGTTTCCTTCGCTACATTCATTTGTTCTTACATTCAGTTGTTTTTCCTTTATTAGCACCCCCATTTGTGAGAGGACTCACATTAAAAAAGCACCCTTTGATTAGTGGTCTGAAATCGTACTGCAACTTGTGACACCTTTAGAATAAATGACTTGGACAGTAATGGGAAGTTATGAGACTCTGTAAAAAATGAATAATTAATGCCCCTGTACTGAATGAACCCCCTTTTTCGAATTTGAAGGATTTAAAAAAAAGTTGACCAATTATTCAAGTATTTATTAAACTATGCACTACACCTACGATCGTTTGGAGACTCGGATATGTTATTCTACAGTGTTTAAAGATTTTTTGGACGAAAGATGGTGATAGTTTCTCAAATGCATCCCATTCAAAAAATTAAAAAAAATGTTAAACATCTTTTTTGACCTCTATTTTTTAAAGAAAGAAGAGTCGAAACTTTTCTACAAAATTCTCTCATTGAGTCCCAGATAGTGAATCAGTCAAGGGGTCGGTTTGATTATGAATGAAAACGCAGGACAGAATCTCAAAGATCAAGGATATGTATCGCCCAGATTGCTGTGGATTAGAATGAAGCTAGGAATCAGAAGATTATGTATCATAGCGTGCTACGCCCCAGTTCATAGTGATCCGAGAGAAGTCAAGGACGCCTTCTGGGACACTTTAAATGATACAATAAGTACTTGCGATCATGATGAAAGAATCATTCTCCTAGGAGATATGAACGGATGGGTCGGCGTCCAACGTCAGGGTACAGATACAAAAAAGGGTGCCAGGTAATTTTGTGGATTTAAGAAAAAATGATAACGGGGAAATATTAGTTAGCTTATGCTTAGAAAAGGGCCTATTTATTACAAATACTTGGTTTAGACATAAAATAATCCACATGTACACCTAGCATAAAGGAAATAGCCATAGTATAATTGACTTCATTATTGCGCATGAAAGACTAAGAGAACTAGTAAAAGATACAAGGGTAATGAGGAGCTCTGAATGCAATACTGACATTTACCTTCTACTCTACAAAATGAACTTAGGACGGGGATGGAGAAGGAAGAGAACCAAAGAAACGAAACAAACGCGAATAAAGATAGAAAATTTACAGAAACATGAAGTTCGAATAGATTTTCAGAATAAGTTAAACGAACGCATAGATAGGGCAACTTAGGAAACACTTATAAACAATAAACATATAGAACGCGCATGGACTATGCTATGGGATATCATTGTTAAAACTGACACTGAGATATGTGGCACGGCGGTTGTCAGCAGAAAGTCTGGTAATGCATGGTGGCAGGATGAAATTGAGGCAGCCCGACAAGAAAAGATAGGAGCGTACAAGAGAACAATAAACATCACAGGTCTTAGCGATGAGGAGAAAAATAGGCTCAAAATGATTGCAGACATCAAAATAGGAAAGTTAAGCGACTAGTCAAGGAGAGTAAAGATAAAATCAGAACAGAAGTGAAGAAAATACAAAACGACTTTGAAGGAAGCAAGAAACTGTTTTATAAATATATGAAGGGAACTAAAAGTACAGAGTTTGTCAGCATGAGCAACATCAAAGGTGAAATGCTATATGATACAGACGGAATAGCAGACGCTTTGAAAGACTTGTTTAAAGAGTTATTAAGAAAGAAGATATAGGACAACAGAACTGCGACCTAGAACACAATGCATCTGAAAACCCAATTGAGAAAGTGTGTGTCACTGAAGTTAGAGATATAATTAAGAACTTAAAAAACGGTAAGGCTGCTGGTGTAGGCAGTATTAGCGCTAAAATTGTTAAATGCGGTAGGGAACTCATACCTCACAGGCTGTGCGAATTGATAAATTTATGTCACGAGATGGGGGAAGTCCCAGAGGAGTGGAGAAAATAGCTTATCGTACCAATATACAAAAAGAAGGGAGATAAAAGCAACTGCAACAATTACAGAGGTATCAGCTTGTTAAGTACCGTAAGTAAAATATACTCGAAAATACTTATCCGCAGGGTAATCAAAATAACAGAAAAAAATATATGGGAAGTCCAAAGTGGATTTGTGCCAGGAAGATCATGTACGGATCAAATATTTAGCATAAGACAGATCACAGAAAAAAGTTTGAAAGTAGGAAAGAAAGTTTTTTGTTCGTTTGTTGCCCTAGAAAAAGCATTTGACAAGGTGGATAGAAGTAAACTTTGGGAAATCCGCAAAGACTACGGATTCAATCTACAAGCAACAAAAACAATATATGCAGGTAACAAAACCAGTGTTAGGGTTAATGGGAAACTGAGTTACTGGTTCGATATTATGCAAGGCCTTAAACAAGGATGCGTTATGTTCTCATGGCTATTTATCATATTCATGGACAAGTGTGCAAGAATGGCCCTCTTTGACGAAGAAGGTTCAGATCTCGAGACAGTGAGGGTACGTGGGTTAGCTTTCGCAGATAACAAGGATGGTATAGCAGACTCAATCGAAGACTTTCAAAGAATGTTGCGCAAACTAAATACAATCATGAAGAACATGGGCCTCAAGATTAACGTAAATAAAACAAAAATCATAGTGTTTGAAGGAAAAGGTGAGAAAACAATGTGCAACATTGTTCTAAATGATGAGAGATTAGAACAAGTTGATAAGTACATATATCGAGGTAGCCTATTCACTAGTGACGGGAAGATAGATGGGGAGTTAGATAGGCGCATAAACAAGGATCGGAAGGTTAGCGGTAGAGCAGGGTCCATTCTCGGAAGTAAAAATTTTTGAACGAAGGCTAAAATGGCAGTACATAACTCTATATTTGTACCGACTGTGCTACACGGTAGCGAGACATGGACCTGTCAAGAAAAGGATAAGAGGAAAATTACCGCGATTGGCATGAAACCTTTGCGCACAACTTCAGGGAAAACACTGATGGACAAAGTGAGAAACGAAATAATCCTCAAAGAATGTAGTGCAACAGTGACAATAGTTGACACATGGGGAAAAAATTAGTTAAGATGATTCGTACATGTAGAAAGAATAAGAGATGAACGTCTGACCAAAAAAAGTGTATAAAGGTAAAGTAAATGGCAGTATGGCAAGAGGCAGACCACGGAAAGAATGGTTAGAATGTATGAATAAAACCTTAATCCGAAAATATATAAGAAGTCATAGAAACAGGAGAGCTTGCACGAAAAAATGCATGGACGTGCAGGAAGCTCGACAAGTATGCCAGGACAGAAAAGTGTGGCGACAAATAGTTTATGAAAAGAATGTGAGTAATGTGAATGACGCCTGAAACCAAAGACCTTGGATATTAATGGGGCCGAGTGAGGAACCTCACATGACAACCTTGTGAAGCTTTTCGCTTGTGGTGATCGCTAGAGAGATTGATCAGAAGCCTGGGTCGGAGCAATGTTGCGGAACGACCGTGTTATTTATATAAATAACATGAAAATTATAGATCAATCTAAAAAATCTATACCTCCTTCTCAACACTACTACTTTCCAAACGAGCGAGTCACGCCTACTCCGAAAGGGAAATGGCTTGATGGTATAATAATCATAATCATAATAATAATAATAATAACATGTGGTAACAGCTGGCCAGCAAGAACATCTACGACAAACGGTAAGCAGTGGAACACCAACTGTGCCTGGTGAGGAAGCTTTGGCTAGCGTTAGCTATTTGCAGCCAAGCACCTCAACAGAAATACCGTGGGAGAGCATCAACCCAGGTGCGAATTGTCGGTCGGGCCATGGTTGGGCCAACCTTTGTAAGGTCGGCACAACTGTGTGAGCCAATGGTCGGGCCAACCAGCGTAATGATAACGCATTCCCTCCATATTTTGCACAGTTGGGCCAACAATACTTGTCATGGTTGAGCCAACCGCGGAATATAAGGTTGGCACACCATTTGTTTTCAAAGTTGGCCCAACCTTGGACAACAATGTGGGGCCGACTTTGATTTTCGAAGGTTCGTACTACACAGGTGGAAATACACAAAATAGGCATTCAAAAAATAAATAATAATT
>CAKNWT010197224.1:0-12129 GCA_932066315.1 Andricus coriarius
GATGAAACGGGGACCAGATATTATTTTGCACGGCCCTGACGTACTCGGACTTTAACTGTATAGCCCAGATTTTTTTTTCGTTATTTCAACTGTTAGGTTAGCCGTGAGGTTTAGTTGTTAGCGATAGAACGCGTTAAACGTAATTTAGGTGGTTCGAAACCCGTCACAGCGTTTTCGATTTTTAATAGCGTTAATATCGTTAAAAGCGTGCGACTATATCGTGTGTAATGTATCGTAATTTAATGTAATTCTTTAAGTTAAATTGTGTATATGTACCAACAATACGCTTATGAATTGTATGATATGTGTGAGCATGTGTATGTCAGTAGTGGGTTTCCCCATAATCTGTTTGTAGCAAGAATGTTTTTTTTTTTGCTGGCGTACGAAATTTTACATGACTGGGATGTAGAATTCACATATATAGAGAGGTAGACTTTGTTTTCTACGATTGAAACTGTACCTAACAGTTCGACTGATTTTACCTAACTGGCAGGTAATCTTTATCATCCCGTTGTATTATTTCTTACTGAATCACGAATTAAATTTTAATGAATTTATATTAATAATTCATATTTTCACATCAAATATTACCCTATTTCATTTTACATAACTGAAAGTGAAATTTTAATATAATGCCGTAATGTCCTCCGTTTACCGAACTAAGTTATGTAAAATTTAACACACAAATTTTCTCCGTGTAGAATTTTCAAGGAGTAAGAGGTTTTAACAAAGTTTTTCAACACACTTTACTTTGATTGATAAGGAAACATTTATTTAGTGTTGATCATGTCTCGAGTAATTTTTGTTCGTTAAAAAAAAATTGTACGCTTTTTATTCTACAACGTTCATATTCATGAAATAAACCGGCAGTAATATGAGGGACACCATGCCCCATGGTATGGGGTATGCTGATGGAAATGCAAGACAGACGAATTAATTAAATATCAAATAATGACCGGATTTAAGTAATGACATATGTAACCTGAGAATGTGAACTTCTCACAAAAAAATACAGGCATCAAAATCACATTTCAATTATATTTTATAGGACATTTCATTCAAAGCCTGATACCATACCCCACTCTCCCCTATAGCGTATCGAAGAGATGGTTGATGCTATTTCGTTAATCCGAAGAAATCCATTTTTCTCACTACAAAAGAAAGGGTTAACCACTAACAATTTTGATGTGTCTAAATTGAAGAATTCAAAAGACTCAAAAAAATTCCAAAGAATTCAAGAAAATGAAAAATTTAAAAGTAAGAAAAGGTGAATTAAAATGTTTTAAGGGAACTGACAAGAATTAAAGATCCTTTGCAATAATATGAAAACTGTAATTTTTTGTACAAATTCGTGATTTGCTATAAAATTTGGTAAAAGTGTTGGTCCCAATTCTAGCAAAAACTTACAGTTTGTAGTACAATTTTTTGGTACTTTTCTACGATTTTCACCAATTTTTTTAATGATGGAAAAAAATTTACTATAAACTGCAATTTTTCTATTTCTTGAGCACTTTTATAAAATGTTACAAAAAATCAGAATTGTTATTTTATTGTAATTTATTTTCTTTCAGTGTGAAAATGAATTTCTACCAGTTATAAAGAACATCACAGCTTAAGCACGTTTTAAATTTTTTAGGTACTTTTTTTAGAAACGTAATTTATTAGATTTGCAAGATATTTTACCATACTGAAGAATCCCTACCCAAGTGCGAAGTTCGATACGGCCCAGCACTGGCCCAGTATCGGCAAAAATATTGCCGAAGATCGGCTGCCAATATCGTGCCATTGCTGGAATGATAACTATGGTATGCACTTGGTGGCCAATTCTCGTCCAGACTCTGGCCGCCATCACTTATGCGTTACTGGCTGCCATTATCGGCTCAGCAATGGGTACTGATATCGACCCGATCTCGGCTGCCAATATCGTGCCATTGCTGGAATGATAACCATGGCATGCACTTGGCGGACAATTCTGGCCCATACTCTGGCCGCCATCACCCGAGTTAATTAAAAAAATAATAAAAAATCATTGAATTGTTTTTAGGATGCATCTATAAACGACTACATATCGTCCGAATATTTGTTATAATTTCAAAAATTGAAATTTCATTCAAACGTTTTGTTTAATTTTAGCACCCACTAATGCTATACTCTAACGACATGACAAAAAAGGTATTTAAAAAATAATTATTAATTGATTACGAGTATTTTGACTTTGAATTATAATGGGTCCGTGTAGAGTGAATACATATATTACATTTTTAAATATTATATTACAAATAAAAATTCTAACGCTACGGGGTATCGAACCTATATCTATACATAAATTTGTCGCCAAGCAGTCGGGAGTCTTAACCATTGCGCTAAACCTACGAGTTGAAACTAGGTGAAAAAGCCATCCTCATAAGCTACAGCTCAAAAAAGTTAAAACACCAAATTTTAAACTCTATTTTTCTAATTAAATATTTATTATTACACTACGTTACGTGAATGTAAAATATACGAACTGTTAACAGAAATATAAATAAAATAATTTTCAAATCAATAATTTATATTGATTACAATTTTTCTTCGCGTACTATTTCGTTTTTTCGCGTTTTAGACTACTTCACAACTTTCTACAATGAAAGGAAATGTAATTTTTTTATGAACATTTGAAATTTTTAACGACGGAACTTAGAAATTTGATCGTGAACTTTGACAATTTTTTGATAACAAATTTTTTTAAACTTTCGTGTAAGGTTTGGTTTTTAGGTGTTTCCGACCATTTCACAACGTTTAAGATTGACATAAAATGTAATTTTTTATGAACAGTTTCAATTTTACATCAAGATGGAACTTAGAATTTTTTTCCTAAAAAAAAAACAGGAAAAAAGTTGTATTCACGACAGTTTTATTTATAGTTCTCAGACATTTTAGAATACATGATCCATATTTTTAAACCTATTAAAATTTTTTTTTAAATATTTATATTCCCGGCATATTACTGCGCCTTTGTTGGGCCAGACTCTGGCTTTTCCCATTAAAACATGTTTCGCCAGAGTAAAGACGAAGTTGGGAACAGCAGTGGGCCGAGCCCGGGCTAAAGTCTGGCTCTTCCTCTTAAAAAATGGTTTGCCATAGTAAAAGTCACACTGGGCCCAGTGATGCGCCTTTGTTGGGCCAGACTCTGACTTTTCCTATTAAAACATGTTTTGCCAGAGTAAAGACGAAGTTGGGAGCAGCAGTGGGCCGAGTCCGGGCCAAACTCTGGCTCTTCCTCTTAAAACATGGTTTGCCGTAGTAAGAGTAACACTTGGTCCAGTAATGTGCCATCACTGGGCCAAGCATCGGCGGGAGATCGACAAATTTGAATAGCCAATATAGGCAGCCAGTACGGGCACAACACTGGGCCGATTGAAACGCCGATATTGGCCCAATAACATTAGCCGATTTTTGGCTGCCGACATTGGACCAACCCTGGGCCGTGTGTTCAGCTCCGGCAATTCGCACTTGGGTAGGAAGCCAAATGAAGAATATATACAAAGAAGTACCTTAAACGTTTGAAAATTGCTTAAACTGCGAATTTTTTAATGAAATATGTTTTTAAAAATGGTAAATATAATTTAATTTGTTTTTTTTAACGTTTGCAATTTACTTTTACTTGTATTAATGTCAAAAAATAAATAAGTATTCAAAGTCATTTAATAACTGCTATGGGGTGGTTCAAAAAAATACCTGATGCATATACGGTAAAATTTGTCAGAAAAAATCGTTACATAATTTTTTAACCGCCCCTATTTATGTATAATAATGAAAATGAAAAATTCAAGGAATTCAGGAGAATTCAGAAAAATATACCTGAATTTAGTAGAACACGGTGAGTTTCAACCAACCTCGCTTCGACCGAAATGTCTCTAAAATTAGATGCACTTTATTGCATAGTGTTTCCGATGCCTCACATGTGCCCATTTTGCATTCAAAAATCTGCCCGCCGCGCGGGCACATCCTCGTCGCGTGCTACGCGCGCGTCTCGCCAGTTTGAACGCGCTTAGGGCGCGCACCTGTTGGATATCGCGCTTCGCTCTGGGATATTTACTCTTTGCACTTGGAATGCTTGAATTAAACTTTATCAAAAACATCTGGTTTAGATCCCAGTATTTGTACAAAGTATTTCAAAGTTCTGTAGGCTTTGAGGTACACATTCTCATCGTGACACTAGCGCTAAACGCGCTCAATTTCTAATACTTTCTCAATCATAAATGATGAGACTGTAATAAATTATAAATAAGTATCTCTTTTTGGGTGAACAACTTTTGTCTATCATTTTTTTTTGTAGATGAGTTTCGAAAGCACAATTTTTGTTCATTAAGTTTTCTTCGAATCTTGTGTCGTTTAAACAATTTTTTTTTAAATTTTTAATTTTACTTTTCACGATTAAAACAAAAACTACGCGTCCTATAAAAAATTTTATTAATAAAAAATGTGTATCTCTTTTTCGTGTGAACAACATTCCTCTATTTATTTATTTTTCTTTGTAGCTTGTGTGGCTTATCCAAAAATTTAATTTTTTATCTATAATATTGTTTGTTACGAATAAAACAGAAACTACGTGTCCTATCATAAATTGATTAATAAACAAATTTGTAGATATTTTTTAGGAGCACAATTTTTGTCGGTTCATCTTTTTTCGTATCTTGCATAGTTTCAACACGAAATGGAATTTTTTATTTTTCATTATTTTGTGTGCGATCAAAATTTTCGATTTTTCAAGAAAATTTGAAAAGTTCTTATGATAATCTTGTAGAGCTTCCAAAAGTCAACGTTTTTCTTATCTTGACTTTTTTTTATATCATGCGTAGTTTGGCCTAAAATTTGGATTTTAGATTGGCTTTTTAAATTTTGTAAATGGTATAACTCTGATAATTTTTTTTACCGAAAAAAGTCATTAGGATAAATTGTTCTGCTTTCTAAGTACTACGAATAGCCGCGCATGATATTTTTGAAATCTGAAAAAAACTGGTCTCAAAAATTTTGAAAATGCTCAACTTTTTTAATTTTCATCCAAAATAGCTGGTTAACGAACTTGTTCTTGCTTTTGGGACCTAGCAAAAGTGTGCCAAAGATCGATTCGATCCGTCTATTTTTTCGAGAGTTATCGTGTTTACGGACGGACAGACAGGCATACCGACAGACGCCATCGCCAAAACTTTTTGGCTTCAGGGGGTCTCAAAACGTGGCGATCCGTTGACAAACTTTGATGTGAAATTACAGACAATTGTAATACTTTCTCAATCATAAATGATGAGAATGTAAAAAGAAAAATCCCAGTTGAAAATTGTTTTCTAAAGTTGAAATTTCAAAAATATATATATTATTTTTTAAAGTTTTTCATTACACAAGGATTATTTATTGCAATAATTGACTAAAATAAAAATCTAAAGTTTTGAAAATAGCGTTCCTGGGATTATTTTTTTAGCAAAATCCGTACACATTATCTATGACAAAATAATATTCCAAGAAAAAAGTTCTAGTAGATTTCTTTTTTTAGTTGAAGATGTTTGAGGCTCACCGTGAGAGGTTAAACCTTTGCTACAAAAAAACCTTTCAATAATTTCTTCTTTTTTATGAAAAATTGAAAGAAAAATAGTGGTGATGAGCGTATGTTGAATTTGTTCTTTTAGACTCAATGGTTTCACTATAGATTTCTTGTGAACATCAGAACGTCACTGATTGATGATAAGAAAATCGAGAAATCCACGTCACCAATTCCAACACGCTTGTTTCCCGAGAATAAGAGAATAAAAGGGAGACTGAATAATCAACTCTCTTTTCAGTTACTGTTCTCCATTATGTACCGAGGACCCGTCGTAATGACTGATAATACCGCATGAACGATCAATTCATATAGACTACTGTTCTTTTACTGTGGGATTACCAGCGTACAAGTGGTGCACGTGACTGTCCACGTGCAACACACTATTAGCCTTTTTTCTATTCCCTTACTTATTTTATCTCTCTCTTTCTCCCTCCCTCTCTCTCTTTCTCCCCCCCCCCCCCTCTCCCTCTCTACATAATTTTTTTCTTTGCCTATCTTTTTTTTCATCTTTTCCTTTTATTTTCCTTCCCCTTTTCTTTTATTTTCCTCTTTTTGTCTTCTTCTCATAAAACATGATCAATTTTTTCGATGATCTTTCACTACACTGTATCGAGATTAACTGATTTGTGTCTTTTATTCTAAAAGATATAAAACCTGTTTTATCAGAAACGACCAATAAAAAGTCAACAGCTGCTACCGAGTAAGAAATTGTTGGAAGAGATGAGATGACTCTTCTTTTGTCTCTCACTGTTCTGTTCTTCTTTTCACTCTTGACCTCTTCGTGATCTTGATACGGACTTTTTTATCGAAAAAGCCATTAAAACATTCACGTAATTTAAACACACGTTTTATGATATACTTGCTCAATTGATTATTTCCCAAACTTTTGAACGTTAGTACGCATCTCGTTTCACATCAAATTATGTACTTCCTGATGGAAACATTTTTACATTCTCATCTCAATGAGAAGGTATTGGTTTTGTGTGAAAAATGACTTTCGGGGATTCAATCAAATGTCGACGTTTGTAGGCCCCATAGTCAGAAAAAATGATTTTTACGAAGGTGTCTGTCTGTCCGTCCGTCCGTCTGTCTGTAGTCTTTAGTATCGTGTAGGCACGATGACTTTCGAAAGATTGATCAGATTGGTTTGTGCTTTGGCACAGTTCTTGAAGGCCTAAAAAGAAAGAACGAGTTCGTTCACCAGCTATTTTGGATAAAAATTCAAAAAGTGAGCACATTTTGAAAAATTTTCAGACCAGTTTTTTTCAATATTTGTAAATTCTATGTACGATTATTAGTAGGGTAAGTGTCACAATTACTGCGGTGTCATGGTTTAACCTCACTTCAATTCAATATTTCACCTAGTTTATATACAAATACAATGGTTCTTCTGTTTCAGCCTAAAGAATAATGTATTTTGTACATTACAAAAAATTGGCAAGTACGAGAACCTAACATAATGTATTAAACATGTAAAAAATTGAAAAAAGAACATATTGTACCTATTACTGCGGTGAAAAAAGAACGTGTACATATTACTGCGAACTGAGGTACCTACTACTGCGGATTTAAATTTTATTCAATTAAGAGCATATAAATCATAAATGAACAATTGAAGGTTAAATATCTCTCAAATAAATAACCTTTTTATTTAAAAAAATGCATTTGTTCATAAGTTATTTTGTTTGAAGTATAATTTAACCACGAATGAAATATAATTTCGAAAGTTACAGGAAATCCTCGATTAGCGCAAATGAAAATCCACTTCACAAGACTCTCTTCTTCTTTAGATAAAATTGTATACAGTCCAGGGTTTTTTTCTGCATATTTTCCTTTACAACGGGCTCTTATTGTTGATTCTGGTATGGAATATTTTCGTGATACAGCTGAAAAAGTTTCTCCTTGCATAATCTTTTTCACGGCAAGCAGCAAATTTTCTATGCCGTGAGAACATCTCTTTAAAGATTTTATTTTAGTTTTTGGCATTCTCTTTGGTTCCTTCTTTTTCACTTTTTTCGCTGTTGCCATCGTTTAGCAACAAATTAAATCAAAATAATTAACCTATCATTTCAAAGCGTCTGACGTGTGTTCAATCAAAAGCTTAAAGCGATGGTTAGGTTCACATGTTGACAGCACCGCAGTATTAGGTAGATATGGCTTGAGTTTCGGACCACAGTAATGAGCGCCATCGTAATAAATGTGTACCTATTGCTGCGGGCTTGATTTTTTTATTAATAAACCAATTCCTTTTATTTTAAATGTTAATTCTATTTAAACAAGCGTTCTGATTCAAAGAAAATCATTTCTTCACTGCGTGCAACGTTATGCAATAAATATAAAGTTGATTAAAGATTAGTACTCCGGTAACTGAAATAGAAACAAAATGGTGGATTTTTCAAGTTTTATGAATGTTTTTTTCCTAATAATTATTAAGAGTATATAACTAATTTAGCGATATTTCCGCTTGAAATTTAAGAATCTTAAATTAGATTAAAATCAAATTCAAAATCCCATTTAACGTCCAACATTCAAGTCAATGTATAAATTTCTGAACATAATCCAAGCATCTTACGATAAAATTTGGACAAACACCACAAAATGCTCCTATTGAAATTCCTGAAAAGAAAACATTTAATTTAAAAAAAAATTATTTTTGTCCAAAGAAACAAATTTTATTTTGTTTTCAGGAATTGCAATAGGAGCATTTTATGGTGTTTGTCCTTTTTATCGTAAGATTCTTGGATTATTTTCAGGAATGTATACATTGATATTTTGGCTTTTGTTATACAGTAGAGTAAATTCTTATTGAATTACAGGATTTTTTTGGTGTCAACAAAATTATTTGTACTCAGCTTATTCTGATTAGGCGAAAGAACGCAGTAATAGGTAAACCCGCAGTAATTGGGACACTTACCCTAGTACTCAAAAAGACAAATAATTTATCCCATTAACATTTTAAGTCGAACAATGCACGATATGAAAGAAAGTCAAGAGGAGAAAAACGTTTAAGGTAAATGTCCCAGTAATCGTGAAACTAGGTTATAGTTTGAATATATTGTTAAAAAAATGTGTTAAAAGTAACATTTAATGATAAAAGCCACTTATTTTTAGCCTTTTATAATAGCAAATAGAAATTATAGTCATTGAAATTAAATAAAATGGAAGAAAATTGGCATCACGATTACTGGGACTAAGGTCACGATTATTAGGACGTTTACCTTATTTTTGAGAGCCCTACAAGATTATTATAAGAACTTTTTGAATTTTTTCGAAAAATAAATAATTCAAACTTTGTTCGCACAAAAAATAATAAAAAATCAGAAACTCCATTTTGCTGTCAAACTATGCAAGATACAAAAAAAATATGAAAAGATAAAAATCGTGCACCTAAAAAAAATCTAAAAATTGGTTATTAATAACTTTTTGATAGGGTGCGTAGTTTTTCTCTTATTCGTGAAAAACAACATTAAAAACAAAAAAATTAAATTTTTGGACGAACGACAGGAACTACGAGAAAAAAAATGAATAGCCTGAAGTTGCTTATCCAAAAAACAGCTCCAAATTTTTTATTAAAAATTTTTCGATAGGACGCTTAGTTTTTGTTTTAATCGTAAAAAATAACATTAAAATTTTTTTAAATAATGTTTTGGAAGACGACACAAGGAAGGAAAAAAAATAAAAGGCAAACTTGTTTACTCAAAGATGATGTACAAATTTGTTATTTATAATATTTAGAAAGGGCGAGTAGATTTTTTCAATCGTAAAAAATAAGAATAAAAACACAACAAATTAAATTTTTGGAAAAAACGACACCAGAGACGAGAAAAAATGAAAAGACAAAAGTTGTTTAACCAAATAAGATCTATCTATTTTTTATAAACTTCTGTTATAAAAATGCATCAAAAATTAGAAATTTACTTTTTGGAAAAATGACACAAGCTACAATAACTTTTTATTTAACAAATTTTTTTGCCTAAATTATGTCTACAAATTTTCTTAGAACCATTTACACTAGTATGCGTATTTTCAGTTTAAATAATAAAAAATAACGTTGAAAGTAAACAAATTAAATTTATAGAGAAATGACACAAGTTGTAATAAAATGTACAATAACAACATTTTTTGTATAGGATGCACACCCAGGTGCGAAATTCGGTCGGATGCCAGAGATTGACCGTCGGCCCTACTTTGGTAACCGATCTACGGTAGCCAGAGTTGGACCGACTAAGGTGTTTTCACGCTGCCATGATCTCACCGACGTTGGCAACCGACGTCGGCGGTGTACGAAAAGCCGACTGTCGGCCCAACTTTGGGCCGACGATCGAATAAACTGTGGCAGATTGGTCGGTCCGACTTTGTATACAGCAGTGGGTTAGCAACAAGTCACCTTGGTGCACCCGATGGTCGGTCAAACCTTGGCCCAAATATGGGCCGGCCGTCGGACAAACGCTGGTTCATGGTTTAAAAAAGACCGTGAAAGTACGGTCCGGAAAGTAAGCAGCACACGATAAAATTTCGAAGTTCCGTCGATGCAAATTTTAAATGCTTATTAAAAATCACATTTTATGTCATTATCAAAAGTTGTAAAATAGCCTTTTTTAGCCTTTTTTAGCGAAAAAACAAAATATTGAACGAAAAAAAATTATTTGAAATGTGCGCAAAAAAAAATGTTGAAAAAATTGTTTAAAAAGGTTTGAAAAAAATGTTTGAAAAGACATTGTTAAAAAAAACTGTTTGATAAGAAATTGTTGAATACGAATTTTTAGAACAAAAATGGAGGAAAAATGTTTGAAAAAAAATTGTTGAAAAAAACTAAAACAAGAATTTTGAGAAAAAAAATTGGTTGAAAAAATATTTAAGGGTTTCAGCCCGGGGCTACGAAACCTTAAAAATTGTAACGGGTTTAAATTATTTATTTAAAAGTTATTTCACTTATATTCACGTTAATAGTTAATTTATTTTACATCTACATAATGTCGCATAATAATAAAAAAATTATTGAGAAAAAAGAGTTAAAAAAATGTTTAATTCCAACTGCTTTGAGCTGTGGCTTATGAGGATGGTTTTTCCATTGACTTTCAATTCTGTAGGTATAGAGTAATGGGTAAGACTCCCGCCTGCTAGGCGATAGATTCAGGTATAGATGTGGGTTCGAAACCCCGTGGCGATAGAAATTTTATTTGTGATATATATATATATCATTAAGCTGTTTCCCTTTCGGCGAGCCTCAAGGGGTAAGCGTGACACTACCCGATTTGGGTAGTGTTTTTTTAGGTGGATAATTTCTTGTAGTAAATAACTACAAAAGTGTGGGCTCACCACACCCACGACCCACGACGATATAATGTTTAAAAATGTAATATATGTATTTATTATAAGCAGGACCATTAACATTTATAGTCATAATACTCGCAATCAATTATTATTACTTTTTTAAATACCTGGAACCTTCAAAAATCAAAGTCGGCCCATATATGAAACCAAATGTCGGGCCGACGTTAGGAAGTCAGAGGCGGTTGACCGTTATCATTTAGCTGGTTGGCCCGACCAGTGGCGCACAAAGTTGGACCGACCGTCCGACGGTTGGCCCGACCGTGGTCCGACGGTCGATTCGCACCTGGGCACTTTTTTATAATCATAAAAACAAGGCAATGAAAATAGGTATGTTTCAATACAGAAATAAATATGATATAAATTTGATATAATAGTGTTGAACATAATGTAGAAAAGTTCAGATTTTGGACAAAATTGAGTGCGAAGCACGAGATACGTGATGAGAATGTGTTCGTTAAAGCCAAAAGAGCTTTAACAAAAGAGAATTCACAATCACCAAATTACAGTTTTCGATGATTTGACCTTTAACCCTCCGTCCCCCACGTGGGGTCTAGCCGGACCCCAGATGCACTAATTTCCTTATGACATTCGTAATTTTGCATCCCGTTGCCTATCGCGTTGAGTATCTTTCCTCTCAATAGTTCTCAAGACGCCAGTAAGAGCGCTTCAATCTCTGAGGTATGTAATCCCTTTTTACATTCTCATCATAATGAGAAGGTATTGGTTTTATGTGAAAAATGACTTTCCTGGATTTAATCAAATGTCGACGTTTTGAGGCCCCCTGAGTCAGAAAAAATGGTTTTTACTTCGGTGTCTGTCCGTCTGTCGTCGGTGTCGTTGTCGTTATTGTCTGTATATCGCATAACTTTGGAAAGACTAATCGGATTGGATTGCGCCTTGGCACACTGTTTCAGAGTCCAAAAAGAAAGATCGAGTTCGTTAACCAGCTATTTTGGATAGCAATTCAAAAAGTTTGAGCATTTTCAAAATTTTTATGGACCATTTTTTTTCAAAATTCAGAAATTCCATGGACGGCTATCCGTAGTACTGAACAAATAAAACTTTAAGTCTCAAAAAATAGGATTAAAAATTAAGAAATCAAATTTAAAAAAAAACGACCGAGAGACGAAGTAAATGACAAAAAAAGTTGTTCTGACAAAAAATATCTCCAAATATGTTATAAGCTCTTGTTATAAAAATATATTAAAAATAAAAAA
>CAKNWT010197229.1:0-17412 GCA_932066315.1 Andricus coriarius
CTCCGACTCTTTTCTTACTCCGCTTTTGCTATCAGCCCCTCAACTATTACCTAGAGACAAGACAGCCATGGTTAACTAAATTGCAAGCAACGAGAAGAGATATCGTGACAATAGCAGATTAGTAATAGTATAGATGAAATAAATAACAATATAACTAAAACCATCGATGGAGAGGCTCAGGGACTTGGCATGCTAAAGAAAAGGCCCAGCGCAGATAGTACTTTAAAATATAATAAACCATGGTATGACAGGGAATTTATTGAAGCTAAGCGGGGAGTGAGGAGGCTCTTGAGGAAATACGCTAAAAAGAAGTTTACAAATTAGAATTTGGTTAAAAATTTTGTAGAACAGAAAAATAAATATAAAAAAAAATATGCCCGCTGTGCGGGCACATTCTCATTGCGCGCGGCGCGCGCGGCTCGCAAACTTGAGCGCGCCTAGGGCGCGCGACTGTTGGTTCGCGCGCTTCGCGCTCGATAATAATGTATTTACCTCGCGCTACGCGCTCGGTCTTTGTATTTTCCACACATTTGTGCACAGACCTTTTAAAATTAAACGTCAAAGCTTTAACAACTGTAATTTGATGATTGTGAATTCTCTTTTGTTAAAGCTCCTTCGGCTTTGACGATCAGATTCTTATCACGCATCTCGTGCTTCGCACACTATGTTGTCAAAAATCTGGTACTGGCACTGCTTATTCAGATATTGCAAAATAATGTACAATTTTTATTTTTCATGATGACATTAAAATTTTCTCCTTACATTGCACTAATTTGTATTCTCAGCTGCCCTGAAAATGCGCCCAGTTTGAGCGCGCGAATCAAAAACTGTGATTCAAGCCCCTCATAAACTACAATCATAAAGTGAAATTAAACATTTTTTTTCAATTTGACTTTATAGAGGGTTCTCAAAGCACCTACGGCCTTGACGATTACATTCTCATTGCGATACTCGCGCTTCGTGCTCAACAACTAGGTTATACAGATGATTGCTTTTGAAAAAAATATGTTATCGAGAGCGAAGCGCGAGAACCAACAGTCGTGCGCCCTAGACGCGCTGAAACTTGCGAGCGAAGCGAGCGGCGCACATAGCGCGCTATGAGAATGTGCCCTCGCGGCGGGCAGATTTTTTTATTTCTAATGTTTTTTTTACGATTCAAACAAAAACCAAGCGTCTTATCCAAAATTGGTTAATAAACAATTTTGATCTGTTTTTGGATGAGCAACTTCAATCTATTCTTTTTTTCTCATAGCTTGTGTCGTTTGTCCACAAATTTAATTTTTTTATTTTTAATGTTATTTTCACGAATAAAACAAAAATTACGAATCCTATCAAAAAGTAATTCATAACAAATTTGTAGATCTTTTTTAGGTACACGACTTTTATCTATTCATCTTTTTTGTATCTTGCATAGTTTGACAGAAAAATGGAGTTTTTGATTTTTTATTATTTTTAGTGCGATCAAAATTTGCAATTTTGATTTTTCGGAAAAATTCCAAAATTTCTTATGATAATCTTGTACGGCTGTTCAAAAGAAACGTTTTTCTCCTCTTTATTTTTTTTTATATCGTGCGTTGTTCGGCTTAAAATGTTAATTTTCGTTTGTTTTTTTGGATTTTGAAAATGCTATAACTCTGATAATTTTGATTTTATCGAAAAATGTCATTAGGATAAATGGTTTGCCTTTTCGCTTACCACTAATCACCGTACGTAGAATTTTCAAATCGTATAAAAAAGTGGTCTCAAAAATTTTCAAAATGTGCTCACTTTTTAAATTTTTATCCAAAATATCTGGTTAACGAACTTGACCTTCATTTTGGGACCCTTAAAAAGTTTATCAAAGGCTGACTCGATTCGACAAATCCTTCAAAAGTTAGCGTGTCCACAAAATTCAGGTAACCATACATACAGACAGACAGATATACAGACAGACATACAGACAGACATACAGACAGACATACAGACAGACAGACACCGACAAAATTTTATGATTTTCGGAATCTGTGAGTGCCGAAACGTAAAGATCCGTTAAAAACCAGAGATCGAAAATTTGGACGAATACATTACACTCTCATGAATGAGAATGTAATTACTGAAAACTGAACGAAAAGTATATGTGAAATCGATAGTAGAGACAATCAACACATGCCGAGACATTAGAACTTTTTGGTCAATTATAAATAAGTATAGATCAAAAAAACGAATGATTAATGTTGTTACAGCAAGTGAATGGTTTTATTTCTATAGGAGCCTCTCCAAACCACGTGACAATACAGTAATAACCATGTACGATGCAAGACACCCTCTGTTTCATAAACCGATTACTTTGGAGGAAATCAAAACCAGTCTAGCAAAATGTAAGGTGGGAAAACCTCCAGGTCCAGATGAGATACCCAACAAATTTATTATGAATTTTTTTGAATAACTGCTTACACTGAAAAAAATAGTTGGTTGGGCCAACTAATAAAGTAGTAGGGCCAACTACTTTAGTTTGTAGTATATGCCACTGCTATGTTATTGGTTGGATCTAGTACTTTTATTCGCGAAATTGGTAGTAGTTGTCCTTACTACTTTACTTGTTGTCGCGACAACTTTCGATGGTACAAACTATTTCAGGTAGTAAGCCTTACCACTTTAATTAGTAAGTCTTACTATTAAATTAGTTAGTCTTACAAATAAGCTAGTTGATCTCACTATATTTAAAGTAATAATCTTCACTATTACAATTAGTGAGGTTTACTATTTAAAATAGTAGTCCTTACTATTAAAATTAGTGAGTTTCTCTATTTAAATTAGTAGTCCTCACTAATAAAATTAGAAAATTTTACTATTAAAATTAATGGCTCGTAGGCTATTGCGAAGTTAGTACTTCTCAATATTGAAATGATAGTAGATTTCACTATAATTTCTAATAAGTGGACACAAGAGCGTCCTCACGACTTCCTATAGAGACCAGGTCCTTATAAGACGTTATGTCAAAATACACCCACATGCCCATTTGGATGTTAATGAAAAACTACTATAATTTGAATATTTAAAAGTGCAGTAAGTCTATTAGAAAATTCAGATCGATGCGATAGTCTTCACGGTATTCACTACTGTACAATACACAAAAAGGTTAAGATGAAAATGGCGACGATCGAGAACATGACGCGATATTTCGGTGCGAATGTTGGCAGCACTGCTCAAGTTTCAGTTCTGCCAATTTCGCCAAGGAGGAAAACTTGTAACGTTTACTACTTTTATTTCCTGGAAAATAAGTTGGTGGTAAATGTGACTACTTTATTTGTTGTGACTAGAATTACTATCGTTACTAATATAACTAATATAAATTCGTTAATTTGACCATCGAAGTGGTTGTCGCAGCTAATACCATATCTACTAATAAAGAGCTTCTTGTCACAACGAACCATTTTTTTCAGTGTAGTAAAAATAAAAGATCTTTTTAATAGAGTGGTGGATGAAGAAAGGGTGCCTTTCTCCTGGACGTATAAGCACACAATAATGTTGTATAAAAAGGGTGATTTAAAGGATCCACTGAACTATAGACCCATCTCGCTCCTTAATTCAATCACTAAAATTTTTACACAAATTCTATACGGAAGATTGCTTAATTGGATCGACACAACGGAGGTTCTTTATGAATTTTAGTCCGGATTTAGAAAGGGAAAGGGATGTATGGAGAATATTTTTATTATAAATGCTATCGCTCAAATACACCTTAGTCGTCCAGGAAGAAAGGTATATTCGTTCTTAATCGGTTTCGTCAGGGCCTTCCCATCAGTAAATCACTTGCTAGTGTGGAAAAAATTGTTTCATATTGGAATTAGCTCCAAGTTCATTAGAATCTGTAAAGATCTTTACGATAGAGCGGTATTGTCAGTCCGTACGCCTGACTGTTTGACAGAGACAATCGACGTAACAGAGGGGGTTTCGCAAGGTGAGATTCTCAGTCCGATATTTTTTGCATTATACTGAAACAACATAGAAGAGTTCTTTTGCGAAAGGGGTGTCCGTGGGATACCTATCGATTATGATCACGAAATTATAACTATTGCCTATGCAGACGATCTGGTTATGTTTGCTGATTCACCAGTAGATATGCGTAGAAAAATAAACCTTCTGGTGGAATACTGTAATATTAATATGCTACAAATTAACAAGCATAAGTCAAAAGTTTTGATTTTACATTTTTACAAGCTTTAATGAAGGCGAAATCCTTAATCAGAATAGCAATAGCGTCGGTTGATAAGATAGTCGCGGTGTCGAGGTCAACCAGCTAGGACACAAAAGAAACGCTTTTCCAGACGTTGGCAGTGAGTGTGCTTTGTTATTGCATTTAAATCTTGGTCTTGCTGTACGCGAATGATATTCACAAAATACAGATGACATATTATAAGAGAATTCTGTACTTGCCGAAGTACTCTCCCAATTATGCGGTGCGAAACGAGACAGAGGTGTCTCCATTGTCAAATGAAATGTTAAGCAGGGTTTTTAACTGGTTAAAGAAAATAAATACAGTAAAACCTCCAACATTTCAACGTCCCTGAAACGTACGGATTCGTTATTTCAATGCTCGAGGGGGCCCCACCCTTACCGCGAGTGGGCAATCTATTTTTAACAACGATGTTCATTGGCTGCCTCGTTCTTGTATCGATGCGCCGCCTGTCGCGACTTTTTCAGACCAAAAGCGCGGGTAATTTGAAATCAATAATAAGTACTATCAATAATAATACGAATAAGTACACCCGACATTCCTATAACTGCTGGCCCACGTGGGCCAGCAGTTATAGTTTCTCAGCGCGTAGGGCGAGAGACGGTTGCGACTTTCGCCTTGGAAGGGCCAACTGCGCCAATACTCGGTCGCGTATATTACGCAATATCGGTTCAGGCGGTCTCGGCTTATTGCGTGGTTAAAAAAGTCGCGGTCCGTTAGTCTTTGTTGGCGTACGACAATGTGCCAACTAAAAATCAGTATTAAAAAATCAAAAAAAGACGCAAATATTTCGCGGAATAGTGAGTTTTGTGGTATGACGTCGATCGGTGGAAATGCCAGCTGTCAGGAAGGTTAGGACATGGTACTGCAACTGCATACGACTTTTTAGAGAAAATCTTCGAAACGTGAAGGTAAGTTATAAAGGTCTGCATAGTAATATTTTCAAGTGTAGAATGCATTTGCGCAATTCTGTTTCTTCATCCTTTTATCGGTTGAAGACCTTTCAGTTTCACGAAATACACGCAACTGTTCAAAATTTGAGGTTAGAGTACCATTAACCTGACATTTAGGATATTTTATTTCATTTGGTGAAACTGAAAGGTCGTGAATCGACAAAAAATGAAACATGACTGAGAAAATAGATTCTACACTTGAGAAATAATACTATTTGTACATTTATAACTTTTACGTTTATATTCCCGTTTATATTCAAGATTTCCCGCTCTTCGGGCCTCTTTTTTCATTAGTCAGTCACAGACGTGGAGGAGAGTGTACAGGGGCCGTGGTGGGAGTTGATAGAACTGCGCAATTTGAGATAACCGGATACGGAGAGCTTGAAATGTTGGGGTCTTGAAATGATGGAGCCTTGAACTGATGGAGGTTTTACTGTAATATTGAAGAAACTCGACTACCTAAAAATGTTTTAATAGATTGGTTGACCTCGCAATCAGGCATCAAAGCCCGAGCAAATATAATTGGATTCTACAGATTATATAAATTCTTGAGAAACAAGATATAATCGTGACCGTGGATGACTTTAATAATTTAACGAATCTGATCGCGAGAAAAGCGGATCTATTGAACATGTATAAAGATAGCATAAGGCGTAAAGATAATGCAAGGGTACAAGAATCAAGCAGTTTAGATATTCTTTCTGAAGTTGGAGGGTTTAGTGTTAATAATTTAGATTATCTTAACACTAGAAGTACCGGACGGGTTCAATTGACCCCTTTCGATTTTTGAAGTGGTGAATCTCCGCAGTGGTTGCTTTCAGCGAGATGGCGTTTTGTGACTTTTAATTATTTATAAATAGGAGTATTTGACGATTTCTTCGGAAATATTGGATACGAACTTTAAAAAAAATTGACTTTTTATAGTCGCAATGATAGAAATGAATAGGTGGTACAACGATATTTATGATTAGATTAGCCCTATTTTATTGCTGGTATAGATACAGCCATACAGGATGTCTGTTTTGGCCATCCGATTCTTGTTGCTTACGAAAGTAGACGCGCAGGCGCGATCAAGATGCGCCTGTTGTAAACAAAACAAAGCGAGTCAGGTAAATCAGTCATACAGAGGGTATTGCTAAACGACACATTTCAGAGATAGTTCCCTCAGGCAAGTGTTTAATAGAATTACATATTTAATACAATAGCAACACATATATTAAATTTTTGTACCACAAATATAAATAACTTGTATTTACCATATTTCAGTAAATGCATTTCGTACTCTTTATGATTGAAGCACACGCATTATATTATAAATATCCATAATAATTTTTCAACCCACGATCATATGGTTAAATCAATGTTACCATTTCTATCAGTGCGGTTACCGGCAGGGGTCAATTGACCCCTATCGCGTTTTGGCTGGTATTTTATTACTTTTTTCCACTTCTGCGCAGCAGGTCTGATTTATATCGCTTCTATAACGTGTGTGTGATATTTCTAATCCTCAACACTATTACTGCTGTTCTATTTAACAGGAAATAGATTATATACTGCCTGCTGAAGTCTGCATTTATGGTCGGTTCTTCTTCTACTCTGCTTCAAAACATTTTCAGACTATCAGTTCTGCTACCGGTGTATAACGTTCTACATGTATAGTAAAGCGCTAGGGATAACCACATTTCGACTGCCCCGAAGAATAAGTCACTCACCAATTTTTCCGAAGACAGATCGTATCAACTGTATTGTGCTTCGCTAGTGTGTCGTATCTCCATTTAAAAATACATAGAGATACGACACTCTAGCGAAGTAAAATATAGTTGATACACTCTGTATACGGAAAAATTTGGTAGTGACTTATTTTGCGGGACAGTCGATTTGCAGTAAGTTGAAATTTACGGCGTATACTCCAGAACTCGCTACTCTTCTTGACTTATATTAACGATGTAATATGAATATAGCATACTTCTATTATTAACTTTTGACGGTAGAATCTGTTTCAAATCATTATTTGACACCCAACGCAGGTAGGGGTCAATTGACCCCTCGTGGTAACCAAAGGTGGCAGAAAATCCCGGTACTTCTAGTGTTAAGAAAAATATTCCATCAGCTATGACTGATGTAATGGCACAGTGCCGGCTGATAACCACTAGAATGCCTAGAATACGAGTTCATGACCAGAGAATTAAACTAAATCCCGACGAAAACTGTACTTTTTGTTTCCAACCTGAGCGGGAAACTTTATTTCATGTCTTGGTCGAATGCCCAATGTATAATAAAGCTAGGGCCTCATTAATTGATAAGACAAACCAAGACAGCAGTGTGAGAGATCAAATTGTAAATATTTTAAAAGCAGAACCTGAGCTTAATGTTCAAAAATTATACAGATTTTTTGTAAACATTTTAGCAATCCGCACTCTAATAGGAGGTGAATAATAGATGTAATAACTCTTCTTTGTATGTAAATCCCTATAGCGTACTTAGGTTTAGCATATATTGATTAAGTAACTTCATTACTGTAGGAAGGACTCTCATTTGTACAGGCCAATGGCCTAAATCAAATTAATAAATACAACACAATACAAATACAATAAAAGAAAGTTTTTGGAGAAACGACCCAAGGTACGAAAAAAGATAAATAGACAAAAGATGTTCAACCAAAAATGATATAGAAATTTGTTATAAAAATACAATTAAAATAAAAAAATTAACTTTGTGGAATAAGCGATACACGCTACAATAACATTTTATCTAAAAAAATCGTTCGCCTAAATTACATTTACGAATTTTCTTAGAACCACTTTACGCTAGGATGTATATTTTTGGTTCAAATCGTGAAAAATAATGTTTATTGAAATCATATAACATTTTCACGGTAGCTGAGGATAAAATTAAATGCAAAATCAGGAACAAATATTAAAGTAATCATAATAAATATAATTCGTACTTTATTTTGCAATATCTAAATAAGCAATCACAGGCCGACGAAGGTATGATGTCGAAAATTTGGGATTTTTGACAAAATCGAGTGCGAAGCACGAGGTACGTGATGAGAATATATTCGTTAAAGCCGAATGAGCTTTAACAACAGAGAATTCACAATCACCAAATTACAGTTGTCGATGATCTGACCTTTAATTTTAAAAGGTCTGTGCATAAATATGGGGAAAATACGAAGACCGAGCTCGTAGCGCGATATAAATATATTATCGAGCGCGGAGCGTGAACCTTTGACGAAAATCGATTCTTTTTTATCATTTAGAAATTTTTAACAGTTTTAGAAACTTTATTGGCATTTTTCAATTGATTGATTTTACAAGGGGAACCTACACCCTTCGGAATTTCGTTTGGATTTCTACTTCCCCCAGTAAAAGGCCATTACCAAACTTATATGTGACGTGCGCCGAAGAAAGGGGGCTTACTCTGAAAAGTGAGATTGTTCAGGGCGAGCGGTCAAAGTCGACCGGATAGACGCGACTTTTACGAGAGAGGGAAGACTCACGAAATCTTCCCTCTCCACTTACTATGCATTCTCACCCATATAGCGGCGCGGCTCACGGACGGCGTATAGATGAGACGCGTAGATTGCAGTGTTAAGTGGTGGGAGGTGTTTCACGGGATCTCGAGCGAAAGCCCGATTTCTCGGGCCTAACAACTCAATTATTAGCAATAATAACGCTCGGAAATTTTTTTTTTTTTGTTTCATTAAAAAGACCAACTCAAAAACTATCGAAAGGTGTGAAAACCTCGATTTCGATTTTCTTAGAGTAAACCCCCTTTCTTCGGCACACGTCACATATAATAATATACTAAAGTAAAAAGATGCGCTTTTGAGCCATTCTCGATAAAAACAACTTCAAACAGATGCATGCACGTTCCATGAACGGATGTGCATGAAGGACTTTCAGCCATTGGATATTGTTGGATATTCAGTCCAAGCTCCGATCATGGCCGCCCCGAGCATGTCCGCTTCTCCAATTTCTCGCTCGAGCGCTACCCCCACCACTTTAGCGTCGGTCGCGATCGATGCATTTCAAAGCTGACGCTCCGAGGAGGGCCGCGAACGAAACGGCCGAATCTGAAGGTTTTTCTCGGGCCCAACCTTGAATTTGTCAGTTAAACAAATTGTTCATTTTATTATACATATAAGAAATTAAATATCAGGAAAACTATTCGTTATTCAAAATTATTTTTAGTCCAAATCAAACAAATTTGTTTTGTTATAAAATCAAATTTATGTACTATAGGGCTAACTAATCATTGTTTATTTTATGTTTCGTCAAACATTTAAAGGCTTTGGATAAAGATATTCTGGATGAATCTTCAACATAAAATGTGAACGTTAGAACCCGAAGAAAGTCATGAAAAATTATAAAATCGCGTTCAAAAGATATTAGATATGTGATTTCAGCTCATTTAATATGCGTTTCTATAAGAAAACCATTCGCAGTATTATCGCGCAGTACAAAACGTGGGAAAGAGTGAATTTACATATTTTAAATTAACGAATATCTATTTTTACTACTGTGAAAAAAGCTTTACATTGTTCTTTTTTCTTTAAGTTTTACATGTATTGTTATAATTAATAATAAGATTACACGAGTGACATCAAATTTATGTTATAATTGACAATTCGATGTTTGAGTTTCTCTTTGTTTAACAAAAAAAAACAAGCAATACGACCCAGTAATTAATTATGAATGTACTGCACGAGATTTAACAGGTTACGTTAAAAGTAAGGTGAAATATTTGTCATTTTGACGCTTTGTTTACATTTATTCTAAGAATCGAGCATACCATAGCTAATAATCGATTTTAATGTTTTACATACCTTTAAGCTCGGGCTTATAACGAAATAATCCAATATGAATCACTTTTGTACACATGTAATGTACGCTAGGTACATAAAACGATGTTCGAGATAAATTTTCAACCTACCCGACGCGCCGCATTACCCGGAGTTGGTCAGCTGAATTTTTCTCCACGCAGTCGAGCGTGAACGCGCTTAGAGTGGGGGTTTATGGCTGCTTGGAATTATACTCCCCTACAGCCCCGAAAACGGCCTTGCTCGGAGCTTGGACTGTATACCCCACTCTGCTCCGTCGTATAACCACGCTGCGTTGTAGCTCGCACTTTGGGACATGCGCAGAGACTCGCAGTCGCCTCAGTGGGAGACACAATGGAGTGTGCGTTAAAATACGTGTGGTGGTGAAGTAACAAAAAGTGGAACTTACGGAGCTTGCAGTTAGCGGGAGTGTACTGTAGCTTGAATGAATCACACAACATAAAAGGCCTTTAACTAGTAAACCCTATTTAGGATAATGATTTTATCCTAATTATTAGCAGATCATTTAGCGACAATCCTGCGAAGCTTACCTTTGTTGCGTCTGCAAGAAAGAGTGTTAATTACCTATTTTGGTGTAATGCTGAAGATTTAGCCTTGCTCTTCGATTTGAAAGTTGACTATGCTATAACTATGTCCAATCACTTAGACAATTATTTTTACATTCAAATCCTAGTATTCGAACCAAAGAGCGTGCGTCTTCACCAATAACATATTTTATTTGGAAAAAAGATGAATATTTTGATTTCCAAGAGGCCATATATCGTTCACCTGATGTATAATTTAATATTTGCAACACAGCATATTTTTTGATAACTTGAAAATTGTTTCTTCCGGGGGAGCAGATATTGATGAAAAATATATTGTTTATAATTAAAAGGTATTATTTTGTACCAGAGAGTAATGAAAAAATGCCCAAAAAAAATATATTTTTTTAATCCGGCACGAGGGGAATAAGGACATTTGAATGTTTGAGCTTGTTTGCTCTCTAAATCAAAGTTGGTAAAATGTAACTGACAGGAAGGTTATTGAAGTGTCAGTTACCTATTTCACTGAAACTTCGCTACGTTGTAGGGGACAAACAAAGACGAGTCACGGATATTTTCTTTTCTGCTAAAAAACATTTCAAAGGGGTGAAAATCACCCGTAAAGTTCAACCCCAAAAACAGTTTTTTCAAGATATCTCTGTTCCTATGCAAAATTTTTGTTTGAAACCAATGGTGTATTGTTTATTATCGAACGCCGATATTATCCTTGGTGAACATTTTTTTACAAGAATGTACAACATTTCTAAAACTGAAAGTTTTTGTTGAAACATGTACTTTTTTGTAAAAAAGTGTACAAAATTCAAAAATTTGTATATTTTTTTATTATTATTTTTTACTTTGTTGTAAAAATCTACAAGATATTATAAAAAACTACAGGATTTTACATTTTTTCAATTTGGGTGTTTGATGTCATGAAAACACTTTCAATTTTACGTACATTAATGTAGAAAATTACAAATCTTCACAAAAAAAAAACAAAATTTCATAAAATTTAAAATATTGGAAAACTGTACTTAATATTATGTTGTTCATAATGGTAGTTTATTGTAGAAAGGTACAAATTTAAACAAAAAATATACATTTTTACAAGCAGTACTTTTAGAATCCGCATCTACATTTTAACTTTTACTTTACTGTCAATTTTTGTAGGGTATTTAATGTATAATTTCCTACAAGAAACAATAATTTAAAAAAAATATTACACGTTTACCGAGAACGTTTGCTATTATAATAAATCACAGATCAAGCAGCAATTTTATTTATGTAGCATTTATTTACATTAAAATTTTACCCAGATATCCACATCTATCAAAACCTTATCACGTATCACTGTTACATTAATAACAAAAGCGATGGATTTTAATAAATTATATCAATTGCTGGAAAAGCACCTAACTTCAGTTCCAAAGATTGCCGGGAAAAATGTTAATGATTTTTTATGTTTAAAAAGATTTACAGAGGTTAGAAACATAAATTTTGATTAATAAATAACAATTGAATAATTATTAATTTGGAAAAATTCTAGTAATTTTGAGATATATTTAGAAGTTTTTTAAAGATTTCAAAATAATTTAAAACTTGAAAAGATTTCAAAACATTCAAAACAAAATGTAGATTTTTGAAGATTTCGAACAGAAAATTAAAATCCTGAAAGCATTTTGAAAGGTTTCAAAATAATAAAAAAATTCAACCAAAATTCCTAGAAAAAATAAAGATGATTTTTTTTTTAAATGGATGTAAAAAAGATATTTGAAAAGATTTCCAAAATTTTCAAAGAAGAATCTAGAAGATTTTAAGGCAATTTTTCTAATCTTGCAGGATTTTCCAAAAATTGTTGGAAAAATTCGAGTTTCAAGATCATTTTCATCAGGATTCTGAAAAATTTTCAAGTTATTTTTATTCAAACATATTTTTACGATAATATTTAAAAAGATTTTTTTTTAAAGTTGATTTATAAATTGATGTTTCTAGCCCTAAACTGATTAAAATTATATAATTTCGAAAATTTATAAACTTCTTGACTCATTGTTCAATTTATAGTATTGAAAATGATAGCGTGGATTTCAATTTTTTGAAATCTTTAAACTGTGCAGTGTATAAAAGTTATAAAAAATTATTTTGCAGTATTTCACTTGGAGTGTTTTAATGATGCATACATCCTTATTTAAAATTATTTCATTGCAATATTCTAAATATCTATAATCCTAGATCGAAAAAGAGCCACATTTCGCTGTTAAACCTGTAAATTTCTGCAGATTCTTGTAGTTGTACTTTTTTGTAAATTATTGTAGAAAATTAAAACTAATATAAAATACAGGAATATACAAAAAATACAACAAAAAAAGTACATTATTCGTCTCAATAATAGAACAAAGTTCTACTTTTCTGTAATTTTGGTAGTAATTTATTGCATTTATTTGTAGATTCCTATAAAAATGGTTTTAGTTCTTTGTACTTTTTTGTAAACATTTCTTTACCAGGTATGTATAAAATTTTTACCCTTAGGGGTTGCATCCCTTATTTTTATGAGGGTAAAAATTATTGTTTTTCTTCAAATTTTTGCTCTGTAACAATTATAAAAGCGATCCAATATTTACAAAAATAATTTTATTCTAAATAAAATTAACTTCTAAAGTTGACGTGTTTCAGGTTTTTTCACAAAAGTACATTTCAAGAGGGTTCGCTACCCCTTATTAGTATTTTTCACTTTTCTTTTAACAATTATTTGTACATACAACTAAAGTAAGTGTATATACATGTATTAATTAAAAATAATGTTTATATTTTATTGCAAACACGAATAAAGCGGTTATCGCATTTTGAGGGTTAAACTACCCCTATATAGTGTGTTCATATGTAGCAACGATCAGAGTGTTACCAATCGATATCAATGAAACTTTGCTGCTTTGTAAAGTACGAAAAAGTAAAAGATTCGTATGTTCTTTTATATACGAAAAAACATTTTCAAGGTTTTTTTTCTTACGCAAATTTCTTTCAAAAATAGTTGGCGATAGTTTATTATAGAACGAGGATATTAGATACAACATTCCAAACTGCAGGGGTTACATATGAAAACATCCTCTAGGAGTAGTAATCCCCCAAAATGCAATAACCGCTATTTTTGTCGTTGCATTGAAGTGCGAAAATTATTTATAGTTGACACATCTGCATACACTTATACTACTTTAATGTACAAATATATTTTTAAAGAAAAGTAAACAATATTAAGGGGTAGTTTATACTCTTAAAATGCATTTTTCTGAACAACCACGTAACGCGCCAACTTGAGAATCTTATTTTTCATAGAATACAATTATTTTTATTAGAATTTAATGAATTTCAGCATTCTTCCAAAAAAAATGTAAAAAAAAGTATTTTTACCCTGATGAAAAATGGGGTGCGACCCCTGGAGTTTGGGATGTTGTATTTAATATCGTCATTCTATGATGAACTATCGGCAACGGGGTTTAAAAAAATTTCATGATAAAAGCGGAATTCTGAAAAAAACATTTGAAAGGTGAATTTCAGGGGTACTTATCCACTTTAAAGTGTTTTTCTGCTGATGAAAAAACATACGTATCTTTTACTTTTTTGTACTCTAAAACGTAGCAAAGTTTCATTGACATCGAATACTGATGCTCTCGCATCGTTGCTACATATGAATACACAATGTAGGGGTAGTTTAGCCCCCAAAATGCGATAACCGCTATATTTGTGTTTGTACTAAAACAATCTGCTATTGGTTTCAAACAACATTTTTTCTTAGAATCAAAGATATCTTAAAAAAACTGTTTGGGGGTGCACTTTGGGGATGATTTTGATTCCATCAACTTGTGTATATATACATAAAAATAATCTTTTATTTTTTAATTGGAAATATATTAATTATGATGAAACTACGAAAAAATCATTAGACAATATCCGTTGCTACATGTGGGTACACCCAGTGGGGGTAGTTTTACCTCCAAAAGACGATACCTACTATATTTGTGCTTGTATTAAAATATACGCACCATTTATTTTTAACACATGTAACTACACTTACTTTAGTTTTATGTTCAAATAATTTTTCAAAGAAAAGTGAAAAGTACTATTAAGGGGTAGTTTACCCTCCGGAAATGAACTTTTATGAAAAACCCAGAAATTCCTTAACTTTAGGATTTGATTTTCTTCAGAATAAAATTATTTTTGAAAATATTTGATTATTTTCGCAATTTTTGCAGAGCAAGAATTTGAAGAAAAAAATAATTTTCAGCCTTATAAAAAAAAAATGAATGCAACCCCTAAGAGTCGAAATTCTGTACATAATATCAGCGTTCGGTAATGAACAATCTCCAATTGGTTTCAAAAACAAATTTTGCATAGGAACAGAGGCATCTGGAAAAACTATTTTTGGGGATGAACTTTAGAGGTGATTTTCAACCCTTTAAAATGTTTTTCAGCAGAAAATAAAAAATGTGTGTTTCGTCTTTTGTTGTCCTCTACAAAATAGCGAGTTTATATACAGTGGATAAGACAATGATATTTTTCATTGGCGAAAAGTGAGCCACTAAAGGTTAGTAGAAAATTATTAATTCGAGTAGTCGAGATCTTTACTAATTAAATAGTGGAAAACTAATTGCTTGGTAAAAAAATTATTTAGGACTGTATATAATAATTTAAAAAAAGCTAAAAACATGAAAATCATGAAAAATAGACAAGTTTAATAAAACGACGCTATCGTATACCATTCTTATCTTTATTAAAGCAATAAGGTCATATTGTGACATTGTAAACGTGACGCAGCCTGCCTCAATTCAAAAGCATTGCCTTCTAATTGTTTGAACAAAGTTAAGAAAAGGGAGAATTTTTTAGACTCTGGAACTGAAAGTGGATCAATGTACTCGAAATTAATTATACACATTCAGGGTCTTCATACTCCACTTTCCAATACAGTTCTGTTTCCGATTTTCACAATTTTTTTGGTTGTATATTTTCATTATTTTCTATAGAAAATTGCAATTATTTCACACATTTTTTGAAAATAATTTGCTTTGAATAAGCATCAAACTGAATAAGTATGAACTTAAGTACCTTCTGATTGTTTAATAAAAATTAAGAAAAATAAGAATTTTTTTAAATTACAAATGGTTAACGTGTTATAAATTAATAATGCATATTCAGGGTCCTTATGCACTACTTTTTCACAGAATTGTGTCTTCGATTTTAAAATTTATGTACAGTTGTGTCCGAGATTATTTTAAAAAATGTTGTAATAAATCAATATCCGCATCCATAGGGTTTTTTCATAATAATTGTTATAAAAATAAATCAAGACAGCTTATTAACAATAAGCAATGTTATTAATTATAGGTGTAGGTTTTCAAAAACTTTGAGTAAAGTTATGACTCTGTCTGACCTGGATGATTTATTATTATTTAACATATTAATTTAATCTAAAACAGTATTCAACTGAAAAAAATTACTCAAACATTCACTGATATAATATGTATTTATTTCAGTTGAATAGATATACATTTATCTTAGTGAAATATTTCTTTGATTGACAGAAATATTGGCTTGAAATGGTATCCTTCGTATTCTAAATTCAAAGAAAAAATTCTTCCAAACAAATGAATAGAAGTTTAATTTAATAAAATAATTATTTCTTCGAAATGAATGTTTATTTGTTATGAATAATTTAATTTTACTAATCAAATTAAACATTACCTTCAACTAAAGAAACATGTATTTATGTAAACACAATATTTTCTTTATCTAAAGAAACGATTTATTGGTATAAATGCAGCAAGTCTTTGTATCAAACGAATATATTTTTTACTTCATTAATATTCTTTTGAAATAAATAATTATTTTTTGATTCAAAAAAACCTAAAGGTTTGATTCAATTAGGGGAAACTAATTGATTCATATGCGTCCTCATCAATTCAAATAATCGAACTCATTGAGTAAGATAAATATTTCTTTTAAGGACTGATCAGTTTTCAAGAAATATAGACCTTTAAATCAAGGAAATTATTTCCTTGAACGTACGAAATATCTATTTGAATCAAGAAAATACAGTCAAAGAATTAAATTCTTTAGATCAACAAAACATGTGTCTTGTTCATATAAAAATTACTACTGTGAAAGAATATTTTCGTGCTGCTAAGAAATAAAATTCAAGTAAATGTATTTAATTGGTTCAAAATATATTTTTAGTGTGTATATTAATTTTAGTAAATTTATTTCAGACTTAATTTGCATTGTATATTAAAACAATGAAATTTATACTAAATTCAATATACAAATTTATATTTAATTTCATTTACATGTGTGTAAAGTCATTTGCATATATTGTATATGAAGTGAGCGACTCTTTTTTTAACGGTGAAGCTGAACAGACGAATTTTATAGAAGAAAGTTTAATGTTCAACCAAAAAGTTCATCTCTTAACCAAGGCTGACTTTTCTACCATAAAAGATGAATTTACAATCCAAAAGAACGAATTTTCATTAAAACAGTTGAATTTTCCACCCTCCTACCACCCTGATTTTCAAATTTAAAAAAATGAACTAAAATCATACATTGTAAACAAATTTAATTAATTTTAATGAATTCATTTAAAATTTTGCTTTTCGGCATAACTATTTTCATGAAATCTACACTGAAAAAAAAATTTTTTGGATCCAAAGAAATGCATTTCTTTGATTCCATTTATTTGAGCCATGAAAACCGTTTACTTAATTGTACTGAATATTGTTTAAAAGCGACAAACTCGTGCATTGATTCAAAGAAATCATTTCTTTAGGTGCTATTTCTGTAAAATAAAGAAATATTTCTTGGACTCAGAATATGAGATAATTAACTCAA